>JANHJO010000002.1:516871-536599 GCA_032468235.1 Pseudoxyrhopus heterurus
ATTTTACCGACCTCAGAAGGATGGAAGGCTGAGTCAACCTTGGAGCTGGTGGGATTCGATCAGCCAAACTGCTGATGAGCCCAAATGCAAAGTAGAAGCAACTTTTCTGTCTCTTAACCATTCTATCACTCCAAAATAAACTCCAAAAGCAACTTTCATAATGCCACAAAATCTTTTTGCCCACTCTTTCAAATCCGCCTGCCTGGGGGATCTTATCCATGAACTCAACACTCCAAATCATCTTTCTCAATCTCTTAGTTTAGTTGTGTTTCTCTTTCTCCCAATTCTTCCCTGTATATATTTTATTCTAAAGCAAATGTTAGATATGTCCATTCGATTAGGGATAGCATGTCTGCTTTGTATTACTCAACAAAGCACATTCACACACTGCCCTAGCCTTACTGTCTGGACACCAACGGCTACTTTTTAATGCCTTAGCACCTCAATATTTTTGAGAAGGGTGAGGGTTGAAGTGAGCGTTAACAACAAAGCAAAGTTGATGGGAACACATCATATCTGTAGGCAGAGCCAGCTTTTTCTTCTGTTTGGGAACATATGATACATAACTATTTTGAGGTTCAGAATACCATTTTAATATGTTTTCCATTTCAAATGCTGCTGAAAACTGTAGTCTGAGGAAGTTCCAAGGACTGCAAGAAAAATAAGTGGGGACTGAGGGTTGCAACCTACACCTGAGGGCTCCATCTGCCCACTTCTAATATGACTGTTTACCTGTGACTTAGACCATTGGTTTGACTTAGGATACTGCAACTGCCTATGCTTCTAATAAACTATAGATAGTCCTCGACTTACAATAGTTCACTTAGTCACGGTTCAAGATTACAACAGCACTGAAGAAAGTGACTTATGGCCATTTTTCATACTTAGCACAGTTGCAGCATCCCCACGATTAGGTGATTTACATTCAGATGCTTGACAACTGACTCACATTTATGACAGTTGCAGTGTCCCTGGGTCATGTGATCACTATTTTGCAACCTTCTGAGAAGCAAATCAATGGGGGAACCAGATCCACTTAACAACTGTATTACTAATTTAACAACTTCAGTGTTTCACTTAACAAATGTGGCAAGAAAAGTCATAAAATTGGCCAAATTTTATGGCACTTAACAAATTTTTCACTTAGCAACATAAACTTTGTGCTCAATTGTGGCCATAAATTGAAAACTACTTGTATATCCAAGCAGAGACATTTTTGCACTTGGAAAGAGTTAATTTTTCAACCCTCCACCTCTTTCAGACATCTAAAGATTCTCCATTATTTTATGACTCCACCAAGATTTCCAGAGTGAATACAGGGTTCTCCCCAGATCCCATTTTCTATTCAGACATCGAAAGAAGAGTAAGGATGAGGGACAGAGAAGCCCGAGGCTCGTTTAAAGAGCTACAGGGCCCTAGAGAAAAGAAAGGGAAGGAGAAACAGACCAATAATAAAAAAAAATTGACATAAGAAGCAGAAGTTAAAAGACTGTATCAGTCTTTTAAAGTAAAAGGAAGAACATGATCTGAAACCTCAAGATGAAGCACTTCTGTTAAAGGATAACATTTCAGGTCTGGTTAGTGTCTTGATGACAGAGCGCATGGAAAAGCCTCATAGCAAAAAATATCAAACATTAAAAGCAAAACTGTGGTTATATATGCAGTTACACGTGATGTTTTTTGCAGCAAAAATTAGCAATGCCTTCACTATGCTCTTCAAAAGAATGTATGTCCATCATATTTTTTGGAAGGGTTACTCAGGTAAGAGGTGGCCCAGCTGAAAGGTGGCCCAGTTGAGAGGTGACCCAGCTGAGAAGCAGCCCAGTGTCCCAACCAGCTGAGAGGTGGCCAGGCGACCCATCTGAGAGAAGGAGGAGACAGCCGATTTGAAAGACAGAGAGGCAGCCCAGTGACCCAGCCTGACACCTGAGCGGAGCCATTACAGTGCCAATGGAGGCCACTGAGCAGTGGTGAAACACATCTAGGTGGCAGCAGACCAGCAGCTGTGAGCAGCACGGCAGACCTTGAACAGCAGCGGTGCAGAGCTACGTGACAGAGAAGTGAAATGTCCTGAGCAGCAACCAAGAGCAGCACGGTGGATTAGCAGTGGCTGATATACAGGACCAACTGAGCAGTGTGGCAGACCAGCAGCAGCTGAGAGCAGCGTGGTACACCATCTAAGCAGAGTGCCCACATCAGCACATTGTACCTGAAAACCCCGGCAGTGGCCCAGGCAACCGAAGGGCAAGAAAGCAGGGGGGAAAAGAATAAGTACAAAACATTTGTGGACAGGGAGGAAAAGGATAAACTTTCAAGCCAGGGAGTAGAGGGGTTAAGAGCAAAGCATCTTCTAAAGCACCTGAAGGCAGGACAAGAAACAATGGATGGAAACTAATCAAGAAGAGAAGCAACCTGGAATTGAGGAGAAACTTCCTAACAGTGAAGACAATTAACCAATGGAACAGCTTGGCTTCAGACATTGTGGGTGCTTTATCACTGGAGATTTTTAAGAAGAGACTGGACAGCCACTTGTCTGAAATGGTATAGGATCTCCTGCTTGAGCAAGAGGCTGGACTAGAAGACCTCCAAGGTCCCTTCCAGCTCTATTCTGATTCTGATATTAACCTGAAAGCGGTTCACAGGTTTTTTAAACATATATAATATAGGTAGTCCTTGACTTATGACCATTCATTTGGCGATTGTTCGAAATTATGACATTGCTGAAAAAGTTCCACAAACTTATGACTGTTACATTATCTCTACAGTAATATGATCATATGTGGTGACGCAGTGGTTAGAATGCAGTATCGCAGGCTAATTGTGACTATAGCCAGCAGTACGATCCTGACCAGCTCAAGGTTGGCTTAGCCTTCCATCCTTCTGAGGTTGATAAAATGTTGGGGGCCATATGCTGACTCCATAAACCACTCAGAGAATGTTGTAAAGCACTATGAAACGGTATATAAATCTAAGTACTACTGCTATCACAAGTTGGGCTCTTGACAACCGGTTCGTATTTATAACCAGTTGCAGTGATCCATAGTCACATGATCGCAATTTGCAACTTTTTTCGCCCATTGCCCATTCAGAAGAATGAGTCCATACTTACAACCATGGCATTCACTTAACGACAATGAATTCATTTAATAACCATTGTAAAATAGTCGTAAAATCAGGTTTGACTCAAATCATGACTGCAACCACTTAGGATGAAAATTCCAATTCCAATTACAGCCTCAAACCCTCACAGCTTCAACCTCAAACTGTCTACTGTGGACCTCACCCCATTCCTAAGAGGTCCATAAAGGGGGTGTGCATAAGCGCACCAGCGTGACTACTGTCCCTGTCTTACTGTCCCCATTTACCTGTATTTATTTCCTTTGTTCATGTTTATGTTTATACTTATACCTGCTATCTTGTACATGCTTGACAAATAAATAAATAATAAAATAAATAATAAAAATAATTGTGGTCCTAAATTGAGGAATACCTGCAGGGTATGTACATGTGAAAACACGGGAGTGCATATACATGTACACATACACATTGAAAGGAAATGATGAGCTAGTCCTTACTAGAATACATTTCCCAGGTTCTAAACTCCAGACAGTGTTCTCTGTGTTGATCTTGTGGGTAAGGGCACCCTCCATGAGCACCTGGTGTCCACTTCTCTCCACCACTGACACATGGATTGAACTACTGCTGATGTCCACCGAAACCTGAAAGAATCACAGAAAAATGAATTAGCAAGGTGATTCATCCCTTAATAGTCCTTTCAGGGTTACAGCAGAAGATTAGAATACAAACGCAATGCAGTACAAAGGAAACATTACACTTTCGAATTTCTAATTTATAGACTGCTAGCCTTTATTACCTTGCCAAGTCCACAGCTTCTACAAGATACAAAATGATTATTCATAAATGAGGAATGGGTCAGGTTGTGTGGGACTGACTTGTGTTTCTTTTAGCAGAAGACAGAAAGGACTACATGGTATGTCCAGTATGGGACCCTTTTAAAGTAGCCATGTGCAAAGCAAGGTTGAAATGGAAAATGAAAACATCCAAGGAGAATAGCTGTTTTTTCATAGAATGTGTTCTATGAAGGATTCCAAGGGGAAAAGTGGAAAGCTAATCCTTTTATTGTGAGCTGCTCCCTCCATGGAGAAGTCAGGCTCCTCACACAAATCAGCAACAGCAATTATAGGATAGGTGTATATATAGGATAGGTGTATATGGTATAGGTGCCTCACTGCTTTCAGGAGGAAGACATAGCATTAGCAACATTAAAATATTATTCCTTTGCTGGCCCAAAACTAGGAGTAACTCAACAAGGAATTAACCTTACTGAGCCATTTTCTCAAAACTAGTCCTCATATTGTAATAAACAAGCATCTGAAAGCAGACATTTAGACATTGAATCACCCATGTTTTTTTCCTTGTTATTGTCTTTGAGGTTCTCATTGTTAAGTGCTCCTGGCATAATTCATTATTTAAATGTTATTTTACAATGTAATTGTATACATGTTTATCCTGAAGTAAGTGCTATTAAGTCCAATGGGATTCAGATAATAGACCTCTTCAGCTTGTGCTGAACTACCGACTCCCATCTTCATTTTATACTGATTGAACTGGTTAGGATTGAGGAATCTTAATTCATCTATCCCTGGAGGTCATGGCTTTCCTACCTCTGGCATATCGGCCTGCTTGAGTTTAGTAGTGAATAAAAATGTATTTTGTATGGTCATTGCTTTCCAGAAAGACAGTTGGTTTAATAAATGGCATATGGACAGAACAAACAAGAGTGCTCCGCATTTCATTTGCTTAGGGAACAAGTGACTTTGGCCCTACTTTGGTTCAGTTGTAAAGTTTACAACCGTGTCATTTTACAAAGATGTAGAACGCACAGAAACCTACAACCATAAATACTATATTAGTACAAAACCTTTTGTTTTTCTGGTCTAAGATACAGAGAGTTATGATGGACTGTGTTTTCTGTAGGAATGTAATGCACAATACAATTGATTAACCCAGATCGTGTTCCAGGTACAAGTCCCTTGCCAGAGTTATGAATTTTACACTAATGTTTGTATCACCCAGTTCTAATGCTGGGCAGAAAACGGTTATCAATCTACACAGTATTATTCCATTAAGTCTAGAGTAATAATCTTTCATTGACCATCTCCTTCAATGCTCAGCAACAGATCTTTAAAAACAAAGTTTCCCTCCCCTTTCATTGTCCTGAGATGGCTATTAAAAAGGATGGAAGCAAGCAGAAATAATGACTTGTGTGGACAGCTAATTATATGCGAATAATTCAATATATTCCAGAAACTGAACAGACCAAGATTACAACTTAAACATATTTTATCACGGAGTGGGTGAAGGAGAATGAATTGTAGTGAACTAGGAAGATGCGCCTCTTAGAATAAGCCACGTGTAAATGTGGCCAATGTTAAATCAATTTAGTTTCGATATTGTGCATCAGCCAAACAAAAACCATTTTTTGCTACTTTCATTTTCTGATGACAAGGATTAGTCTTTCTTAGCAAAACTGTACTGCACTTCGACCAATGGGAAAAGAAAGAGTAAGATAAGAAAACAAGATTGACTACAACATTTGTCCAACTGTGGATTGCAGGGGTGGTAGGTGCCATCACTGCTTCTTTGGGCTGTTCATTAAAAAAGTTGAGATCAAAAAACAGCGCCCAATCCACCCAACCCCAAGATGCTGCACTACACAAGGAGAAACAAACTGCCACTGCTTCCAAATTACAGATTTGTTGTTGTTCAGTCATGTCCAACTCTTCACGACCCCATGGACCACAGCATGCCAGACTCCCCTGTTCTCCACTGCCTCCCAGAATTTGCCCAAATAAACCCCATGGGCAGTATGAAAAGGCTAAAATTACAGATAGTCCTCACTTAATGACCGATCACTTAGCAACCATTTGAAATTGCAAAGGATTGCTCCAAAAAGTACTTACAACCCAATTTTGAAGTTCTGACACCTGCACACACACATACCATGGTCACATGATTGCATTTTGGTTATTTGGCAGCCAGCTTGCATTTATGATTGTCTGCAGTATCCTGCAGTTATGTGACTGGGATTTTCAACTTGTTTGCAAGGGGCTCCAGTGTTTACTTCTGGTTTCCAGCAAATAACACCATTGTATAAAACGGATTCACTCAATGATTGCTGTGTTTACTTAATGGCCACTGCAAATAGGCTGACATGATGGCCCACTTAAAAACCACAACGACTTACAACCACAATTCCTGGGTCAATTACAGTTATAAGTCAAGAACTACCTGTATAGCAGGAAAAACAAATAGCCATTGTGACTCTGGAACAGTAGGGAGATCAAGGTTAAAATCCTTGGTGTGAGAAGCTAAACCTGGTTATGATACAGTGGGTAACCTTCCAAGCTGTAGACTGGACAGAACTTTCTAAATTCATGATCTAAGGAAAAGCTCCTGCTTTGCTTCCTGTAGGGAGAGAACAGCCCTTCTTTGGTTTTCTTGGCTGAGGTTTTCCTGAAAGCTTTAAAGTAAAACAGTTTTTCATATAGCACACAATTTATGGCACCTTCTGCCACAAGAAGACCAATTGTTTAGACTGCTTTAAATTTCAAGAGTAGATAAATTTATAGAGGAGGGCTATAAATAAGTATTGCCCAAGACCATTTAATGAAGCTTCATGTTCGGAGGCGATATGCCACACCGAGTGGGAACAAGCAATAATTGACAACTATAAAGAATTTGTGGGGAACACTTGATCTTCAGCTTGATACACGGGAGGCTGACCCTCAGATAATCTGTTCCAGCTCACAAATAATGCTAGAGGTTAACCTCAGCTGAATGTTAAATGTATAACTTTGGGTTTATATACTTGCCCTTCCTCTCTTCTCTTCTGGCACAGACACAACTGATTTGGAAGTCTTGGGTTTTGCTTTCAATTAACTATGGGTTGCTCTGTACATACGAACCAGCACTGTGATTAATTGTAATTTAAGAAAAATTGTGTTCTTTAATCTGTACATAAGATACCCCTTTTTTGTGTGTGCCTTCAAGTCAGTGTTGACTCCTGCCAACTGCCTGGACAAGCAATTCTATTGGCAAGATTTTGGAAGTGGTTTGCCACTGCCTCCTTCTTAGGGCAGAGAGGGAGTGGCTGGCCCAAAGTCACACAGCTGGCTTTGTGCCTAAGACAGGACTAGAACTCACAATCTCCCGATTTCTATCCTGATGCCTTACCAACTACATTAAATTGGCACTCCTGATTATTCTACTTTGTCCCAGTTGGGATCTAACAAGAAAATGTAGCTTGTGAAAAACAGAAACAAAAGTTTCTTCAATTAACCTGGAGGTGAAAGGAAGGTTGAAGCGCAAGGTTTTCTGCTACCTGTTCTTAGGATGTGCAGGAAAGGAAGTGCTGCCTAGTGATTAAAACACAGGCTAGAAAGCAGGAGACCATGAGTTGTCCGCCTTAGTCGTGAAAGTCAACTGGGTGACCTTCGGCCCATCACTCTCTTTCATCCCAACTCACCTCACAGGGTTGTGGGGAAAATAGGAAGAGGAAGGGGTGCTGTATATGTTTGCTGCCTTATTTGTAAAAAATAATAAAGGTGGGATACAAATAATAAAATAAACAGTTGCTGGCTTCAACATGGTGAGCACCTGGGCAATCAAAATCTGCTTGTTTTAATGGGTATCGTATGCAGTGAATGCTGGTAAAAAAAGAGGCTGGTTTGCCTTGCCCAATCCCACCCACCATTCTGAAGCCGGTGGATGTTGCTGCAAACACCTTTGTAGGTACTGATTCCTCTGCTAAGCAGCCGTATTACCCTGTGTGTGTGAGTGACTCTCTTGCAATTCTGATATGGAGCTAATGCAAACTGAAGCAGATGTACCAAGAGGGAATGCTTCATTCAGCTGCCCTGAATCACAAGAGAAGAAAAACAAATCACTTTACACATGGAGAAAAAAAAAGCCTACACGTGGCTTTCTTGCTCTAACAGTGTTTCCGATATCGGGAAATTAAAAAAACAAAAAAGACCACACTCTAACCATTCCGGTCACTACATTGTTTCTCCCTGCGTACATCTTTCATCTCCCCCTCTGTAAGAGGACTGTAACAGAGCTCTGCAGACTGGCAGAGATAAACTGATCCCTCTGTTGCTTGGAAATAAAGTCAGGGAAAGGGTAGGAAGAGGTATTGCAAATTGGGGGGTGGGGAAGGCTCCTTCAAGCTAAGTGTGTCTCCTGGTGACATCACACACACAGAGATATAATTCCCTTGGTAAAAAAATATGAAAGTAGATTGATTGTGCCTTCTTGGGGATGTTATTTTTCAAGTTCCCACTCTAGCCTATTCCTTTGGACTTCATGGTAAATCCCAGATCCCACCTTGCTTAGCTATTAAGCAAACATGAGAAAGACTTCAGGGAAAACATGTTTTTCTTTCCAGAGATCTCCCAATCTAAGCATGATTGTCTTCTGTCACTGTCACATGCTGATAGCTCTGGAGCAGAAGCCTGAGGGCAAAGTAACACAATGAGGAATCAAACGGTCCCTCCAAAATACGAGTTATCGGAATCCAGCCTAACTCCTCTTTCTTTTGAGTCACCAATCCAGGAAGCTAGATGATTCTAACTGGATACCCATCTCTGCTAGATCCTTTATGAACAGACATCAACCATCTTATAAATCCTCTCTACAAACCACTTCATTGGCAGAAGAAGCAGACTAGCAACAACTAATACTTAAAAATAATTCATACTTTACAAAGCACAATCCTAGAAAAGGCATCCTGGTAAATCACATAAAATTTTCTATTCAGAAAAGAATAGAAAAGGCATCCTGGTAAATCACATCCGTCAGGAAAATCTAGTCAAAATCAATGAGATTGTTTACACGATGTTTGGTCTGTGCTGATTATATCAGCTTTAACAGCGGCTAGGCAATAATCACTGCAAAAGAAGTATTGGTTGATGTTCCTGTGCAAAGAGTCTCTTCCCTAACAGTTCATTCTACTACTTTTTCATGGATAAAAGTCGCAAATCAAAATTAAGACTTTCAATTCACTTTATACATTAAAAGATTGGATCCGAGTAAAGACAGAAAGCTAAATCAAAGACTATGTAGTTATGCCAGAGAAAATAAGTCCTAAAGGTACTTTTCCTGGAAGGGGGGGGGGGTTTGGCAACCATCATGAATCTGCATATCAACTTTTTTCTGCATTTCATACAGTGGGAAGGGTGAGAAAGAAACTCAAACTAACTCTGATAATAACCCTACCTTAATTTTATTTGGTATATCATGGGATAGAGAAGAAATTGACTTTCAAAATTGTGTTATTCCATTGTCAACCTTACAAGGTAGACCAGATCAGGAAATCAACTCCAGAAGACAACTATGGAGATACTGTAGGTTATAGTAATAGAATCTTGCAAGTCTGCTTGTGTTTTATCTTCCTTCCTCTTATGCCCCTTTAAGTCAGGGAGCAGCCAGCCTGAGGTTCCTTCTAATATTGCCTCCTTTCCCCAATCTTCAGAAATGCTTCTGTTTTTGTTTCTATAACAGTTCCCAAATATTCCCTTCAATGCAATCTCCAAGGCTCTCTATCTCTTACTCACTATAATAAAGGGAATTCCTGGAATCCCTGCTACGTCTCTTTATTCAAGTTGGCCTACTTTGAAGGGCTGATACTGGAGGGGGCAATTTTGACCCATTTTCTTTAATGTTTGAGGGGTTTCTGAGCGCTTTAATAGCAACCACCGTGGTTCCCGAAAATAGGACCTACCCCAAAAATAAGACCTAGACTGATTTTTCCTGCATGCACCTAATATAAGCCCTACTCCCAAGTAAGCCCTACTTAAGAGCCTGCACAGTCAGCCAGCTACCCATTCTGTCTGGTTGCTCGCAGTGCTGCCAACACAAGGTGAGGCGAGGCATCCACGCCCCGACATCTACTTCATGCTGGCAGCCACGTCCAGCAGGAGCCCACATGGCTGCCAGCCCACTTCTGCTTGTTCGCAGCCACAATGGAGCAAGAGGCCGAGCAGCACACTAGTGCTGTGGCCACGAAGCAAGGCAGGGGTGCAGCTACCCCACGCACCGCGCACCGGCTTACCTCAGGGCTCCCGTAGCCAGGCCATCTATGCCCCGACACCTCCATCATGGTGGCAGCACCAGCAGCCACATCCAGCAAGAGCCCACGTGGCTGCCGGCCCAGTTCTGCTTGCTCAGGGCTGCAATGGAACAGGCCAAGCAGCACACTGGTGCTGTGACCATGAGGTGAGGTGGGGGGGGGGGATGGAGCTCCCCATGTGCCCCGCACCAGCTTCTCAGGGCCCCTGCAACCAGGCTACCCACCCTTACCCCTAATCCTCATTGAAATCAAGTTTGACACCCCTGATTTAATGATAGATTTAAAGGGAATTACATTTTGACCCCCAGACAAGATTAGTGCAAAAAGAAAGCTATTAGTGCAAAAAGAAAGCTATTCCAACGAGTTCAAGAAAGGAATCGTGGAAGACTCTCAGGGAAAGAATTTTATGGCTTTCTGCAAGTGAAGAAGTTGTATTTTCATATGAAAATATGGTCTGAAAATGGCAGAGTACGGTAATCTCAATCAACAGGTGGGCGAGGGAAATGCTAAAAAGCACAAGTGTGGATCAGGTTGGCAACCATTATTTCTTGAACTGGAAGACAACATCTCTGAATGGATTGCTGACAAGAGAGGAAAGGCTTTGGTTGTGCACAGGGCTGATATTCAAGCATTTGCCCTTGCAATGGTACCACAGTTAGAAATATCCCCAGAAGAATTCAAAGCATCACAACACTGGATTAATGCCTTCCTTCATCGATATGAACTGTCTCTCAGAAGATTGACAACACTGTTTAAGCTGGAAGATACTAAACTTATTAAATGTGCACTTATATTCAAGTCTTTTGTTGATGGCATTGACTTTTCTAAATACCAACTCTCCAACATGATTACTATAGATGAAACTGCAGTGTTTATGGGCCAAGGGTCTCAAACGACAATTGATCAGAGGGGTGCCTCATCAATCTACATTCTCTCCACTAGTTATGAGAGTGCACCTTTTGTGTATTTTGGCAATTCATCTGGGTAGAAACAAAGCCCCATCTCTAATCATCACTAGGGGCAAGAAAGATAAGATTGAATGTGTTTTGGGCATTTATGTTCTTGAAACCAAAAAAGCCTGGTGCACAAAAGCAGTTATTAGGAAGTGGGTCTATTTAATGCTGCCACTTGTGCAAGGTGGCCAAAGAGGTCTGCTAGTCTGGGATTCAGCCAGCACTCACTGTGCTAAAGAAGTTCCTTGCAGAGAGAAAAATTCATCAAATAATGATTCCTGCATGAATTTACTGCCTATCTTCAGACTCTTGATATTGCAATAAACAAGCCATTCAAGGACCATTTCCACATGGAAATCAACGACTACATTGAAAATAGAATGCAGAGAAATCAGTGTGAAAACTTTGTGAAGCCTAGCCTGCCAGAGGTCGTGACTTGGGTGAAGAATTCATGGGATAAAATCACTGACACTAGTGTTGCCAATTTTCTACGTGCAGGCTACATGGACAAAAATTATTAATTTAAGGAAACCTCTATTGCTAGACATGAGAAATTGGGGACAATGGTTCTATAGGAAATGGAGCAGTCAGGGTTGATCTCCTCTAGGACTGACCGGTTTACATGGAAAAAAATAAGACATTCCCAAAAATAAGCCTAGTGCTTATTTTGGAGCTCCCAAAAATATAAGATCGGGTCTTATTTTCGGGGAAACATGGTAGTAGCATTAAGCCCATTGGCTTCTCATTGCAGTTTTAATTTAAAAATGGAGGATTTCCCCCCAAATTTTGACAACACGATCTCCACAAACTAGCAACAACAGAGAGCTGTATGCATCCCAGGAGCTATCTAGACCTCTTCTAACCAAAGATATCAGGAATTGGAACCTGTGATATTATGCAATCAATAAACTGTGGTTTTCCCTTTACATTTTAATCTGGCTAATGGCAATCCAGACTTGTTTAATGCTGGAGGATGGTTGGAAATGGCTGCAGCATTCTGCAAGTTTGGCTTGCTATAGGATACCATCATTATTCTTAGCCATGAAAGCAGCAAGGGAAGAATTCTAAACAGAGCTACAGTGGACATTTTACTAGTACAGGCGAGGACTCTTATCGGCCAGGGGCCAAAAAACTTCTCATACTCTCATTACCTGTCTACCTTTCAGAATATGCTTGGGCACAGGAACTTTAATTTCCAGGTCGCTATAGTCCTGAGACCAAGTGTAGTTCTCTCGCACAGCTCCATTGTAACTGTCAGGATTGGCCTGGAATTCTTCTTGTTTCCTAAGGAAAAACAGAGAAAAGAATGAATGTCAATTGGATCAACATAAGAACAGGAATATACCAGTTCTAGGAGGGTATCAGTCCATCAGTCCACCTTCACCAAAACCCTTCCCAAAAGGCAACTCTTGTTCCTATTATCACCTTTAGATGACAGTTTACATTCAGCCTTCTCCACACCTGAAACATTATTGGCTTTTGACTCTCAGTATTATTAGGCAGCAGAATTATACTGGCTACTGACAGAAATTCAGAACTTTATTCCAATACATCCAAGGTGAAGGAGCTAGTCTACATCAAATTCCATAAGGCTGGCTGATGTGCCAGCTTAAAATGGACTATGGAGCTTTCCCAGAAATAAGACAAGTTGATAGTCTTTTATGGCAGAAAGCAACAAATAACAGAAATTGATTATGCTAGACAAGAATAACTGTCTTTATTCAAAAGGTGGCTATGTCTCTTTAGGTTATTCAACTTCACTATCTTCCCCGCGCCACCCCCTCTACATACAGAAATGTTATCTAGTTCTGGGCAGCCTCCAAGACAAAAGGAAAAGTTAAAAATAGCATAACAAAAGGGTAATGCAGTCAGACTTAGTAACATGGGAGAGAAATCTCTTCTTCCCCAAAGACAGAATCATAACATGGGGACAGGATGAGACAATGGAACCTCCAAACCTACAAAAATTTTGAGTGAAGAACTTAGCTTTTCACTCAGTTTTTTTCTTTTTCCTGTGTATGACATTTGTATTTACTTCTACTATTTAAATTTGCTGAATTATCAGTGGCAGAAGATATTTGGTCCTGCCTTTTCTGAGTCACTGAAAAATCCAGGTACACTTTTCTTGGCCTGGGATCATGCAGGGCTGGGGTACAGAAGTAGCCTTAGCTTCCTGTAATAGATTTGTGAGAATGTTCTTGAGGAATAAGGTGAAGAGATGTTGCCTAGGGACAGAATGGGACAACTCGCCGCGGGACAACTCACCATGGCCAACTTGTTATGTGACAACTCACTGAGGAAAAATTCAATGATTCATTATTTAAAATAATTTTAAAAATATTTTAATTTTTGTCATTTACATTTCATTTTGTCCCTCCTTTGGTATCCTTTCTTTAATAATTTGATTCCACCATTTCTTCGATATTAATGTAACTCTTGTCCCGCGGCAAGTTTTCCTGCAGTTAGTTGGCCATGGTGAGTTGTCATAGACCCGCCTAGAGAATAGCTGGATAAGAGAGGGCAAAGCCTGCAGCTGTATAAAGGTGCAGAGAAAAAGTATTAGAAGAGACTCCTTTCCTTAAGCTCTCAGGCTAAAAGGGAGACAGTGGCAGATTTGTACTTTTAGCCTTGCAAGATTGACATCAGTGTTCACAGGTAGATCAGACAGGAAACATGATCAGATATGCTAATTTTACTTTATTGTAAGCCTACATTAACAGAAAAGTCTGAAAGTATAAAATTCACTAAGAGAAGTATATAACCAGACTTTTCAGCTTACCAAAAATAAAATGTCAAACATTTTGAAAAGAAATTAGTTTGGTTAATGCAAAAGAACTGTGGGTGTTGAACTGCTCAGAAAAAAAAAATAAGCCACTTACATAAATTACACCTGAGCAATATTTAAAGTGGGAATTTCCTTTTGTTTCTGTCTAGCTACAGGGATCTGTGTGATTATACGTCAATTCTCACTGGAAACCAAATATAACTTAGTGCATCTGTTTATTATCCTATTACATATTTTAATGAAAAATATTACATTTACATCCCACAGGTTCTCAAGTGGTCTCCAAATTAAGGGACTGAGCAGAGGTTAGACACCAAGTAATGTTTGCATGCATACTTTCATGCATATCCAGTGATGAGAATTTGTGAAATATCAGAGAAACAAAATGAAGGAAAAGGATGCATTGAGGAGCAAAACAGTCAAAATGTCAAGTAAAATGTTATCAGTTTATAAGTATTAAAAATAATCTTAGTCACTGCAGATTTATTGTGGATAAAAAAAATAAATGTCCATAGAATAACATTTCAAATAAAATTGTATATTGAAGTAATACTGATGTGCAAAATATATTAGATAAAAGGCACAATAGTGTGCATATTAATATATATTGTTAGTCCACGTATGATACACAGTACGCTAAATTAAAAAAACACACAATAGTATGCATTTTTAACTACTCCGAAACTACCAAATGGCACCAGGCCAAGGATGGTAAACTCCAGTGGTGACCAGGACTCTGGATAAAAAACAGCTATGTACTTCAAGATATATTATAACAGAATTAGATAGAAATACTTTCGTTTAATTCTAGACAGTAGTGAGAACATCAGTTAGAAACAATATCCCATATGTTTACCTTAATGTTGATCTTAATTCAATATTAAGATCAAATTAACAAGAAATCCAGCCCAATTTAACTGAAATGTCAAGCAAGTCTTTTGTTTAGTTTCTTCAAAGAGAATGGAATTAAAGTTATCATTTAGCTATGTTTTTACAGAAATAAATATCAGGGAGCCAGATAAACAAGGCTCTTAAATAAAGAGAACTGAAGTTATACAGTATAAGAATTAACTCAATCTTTCAGTTTTTCATAGTAATCACCGAGGAGAGGAAATCACACTTATAGGTAAATACTAAGCCAGAAGAATGTTTAGGCATTGCTTACCCCTAAAATGGTCAGCATTTCAGGACACTCAACTCTCAAACAGCGAGTGAAGATGTTCAGAACATCTGTTCCAAACTGTTAACTCAGTTAACTTCTGGTGACAGGATGAAGTTAATATGAAGTGCAAAACCCATAGGTTGCATCTATACTGACCAAGCTTAATTGGCTTCTAATGCCCAAGAGGAAAAGAAGGAAAATAGCAGAAATGTTTTTTCCAGAATGGTTCAAATATGGTTAGAATACGATGTGCAATCATCTAAAAAAAAAAAAAGTAGTTTCAGAAGGGCAACTAAAATTATCAGAGATTAATCATCATCCTTATGAGGAAAGGCTAAAGAGACCAAGCCTTTCAATTAAGGGGCAATCAAATAAATAGGGGGAGTTTTATTTTCCCCTCCTACAGTATTAAAATGAAGGGTCAATTAAATTGACAGATGACAGATCAGAGGGATCCAGCATACGAGGAGTGAAAAGCTTCTAGCATAGAACACAGGTAGTCCTCAAGTTATAACCAAAACTGAGCCCAAAATTTATGTTGCTAAGTTTGTTAAGTGAATTTTGCTCCATTGTATGATCTTTCTTACCAGAGTTGTTAAAGAGAATCACTGTTGTTAAGTTAGTAACACAGTTGTTAAGCGAATCTGACTTTGTCATTGACTTTGCTTGTGAGAAGGTTGCGAAAGGTAATCCCATGACCCTGGGACACTTCAACTGTCATAAATATGAGTCAGTTGCCAAGCGCCTGAATTCTGATCACATGACTGCAGGGATGCTGCAATGGTCATAAGTGTGGGAAACAGTGACAGTTCACAGTTCACTTTGTGACCATTCAAAGTTACAACGGCACTAAAAAAAGTGAGTTATAACCATTTTTCACACTTACGACCATTGCCATATACCCATGGTCATGTGTTCAAAATTCAGATGCTTGGCAACTGACTCATATTTATGACGGTTGCAGGGTCCAGAGGTCATGGGATTCCCTTTTGCGATCTTCTGACAAATCAATGGGGAAGCCAGATTCACTTAACTATTGTGTTACTCACTTAACAACTGCAGTGATTCACTTAACAACTGTGGGAAGAAAGGTCGTAAAATGGAGCAAAATTCACTTAACCAATATCTCACTTAGCAAGAAAATATGAGTTCAATTGTGGTCTTAAGTCAAGGACTACTTGTACTCAAGGTTAACTAAAAAAGAAAATTAAAAACTTTCTATAAACTTTTATAGCAATTCGTCTAAATAAGTCTGTGGGTTGGTACCTTTTTTTGCTCCAGAAGTAATGACACACTTCTGAACACTGAGAATAATAATAATTTTGATTATGCATTTATATAGCAGCTTCCCCAATCTGGTGCTTTTCAGATGATATATTCAGTCGGATGCAAAGTCATGTAAGGTCAATCTAGAAAATGTCAAATTATTTAGCATCTCAAACATGGTTGGTGAGGCAGCTACTGGCTTAAAGGCAGCATTACTCCGATGAAGCAATAGGAGATAACCTCTTCAAAATGATTTGCTTGTGAGATATCCAGAAGAGTTAGGAAACCTCAGATGGAGACTAAATTCTGAGTTATATTTGTTCTGCAGATGGGTAAGCAACAAAATTAGAGGTGTTTTTATATTATTAATGAGACAAATTATCTTCTTAACAAGGTTCCTCATGGAAGAAATCAAAATTATACAAAATTATTTCTTCTTCAATTGCTACAACCATACACACACTTCACTATAGCTGAGATGAAACATCACAATGCAATCTTCTCTTGGGGAACTCTACTAGCACAAGAACAAAATGCATGTGCAAGCTTGCGGTCCACTTTTCAGTTGTGAAATAAAATCTGGCAGATCCACCCTCCCTTTCTGGTTTGCAATAAGTACAGGGAAATATTCCTTGCCAGCATCAAGCCTCAGATAGCCTTGCACGACAGACAGCTGATCTCTAGCTTTTTCAAAGCTGTCCAAGGCAGAGTGCCAGATTGTGCAGAGTCTCCCACTCTTTTTCTGGCTGGCAGGAAGTATGGAGCCATCGGCAACACTGTCGTTCATGTTGAGGAATATGCTCCAATGTGATGCTTCACCTTTGCTTGTCTAATGCAATTCCAAGGCGGGGTGGGGAGGGGGGGAGAAGAAGCAGAAGCGAAGTGGGTGACCTGGACCTGGAGCCCTGCTGCTGGCTATCAACGTTTATCAAAACAATCAATCAATCAACCACAACAGCAACAACAACAAAAAAAAGCAGGTTCTGTAATGGTGTAAAAATAAAGAAGGGGCCATAACGGAGTCTACAAAAGTTCTCTCATTGGATCATCATTTCCATGGAGACAGTCGTTATGGCAACACAGAACAAACCTTGCTGATCCCAGCTTCCTAAAATGCTTGGAGATTTCATGAGCCAAACAAGATTGGACGACAAATAAAACAGGAAAGCAGATGGAAGGTATTATGCTTCCAATAAATACAAATCTTTCTCTTTCTCTCACCCCATCCCCCCCAGTAAATATAATTGGACAACAAATAAAACTTCAAGAGCATGAAATTAGTTAATGTTCATATAACCGAATAATAGAGAAACTTCAGCAATGTTAAACATTGCAGTTTCTCTGCTGAAGGGCTTCTGATAGACCTATCCATTGTATCTGCCTGCTTTAGTTTTTCAGGGCCAATTCTGATAGTTTTGACTCATAAACCCCCAAACGCCCCCATATCCTATTTTCTGGTATATAGGGGGTACACTGGACATGCCCACACTCTTTGAAATGCAAAAGAATTCTTATTGCAGGCCCGTCCATGGCTGAAGTAATTAACTTTCATTCCTTCTCAAAAGCTGAAAAGAGAAGGCAAGGAAGGAAAGAAGGAAGATGACAGAAAACCGAAATGATTCTAGAGCAATTTCTAGAATATCTTAATGGAGAGATTTGGTCTGCCCCACAGGAGCTGCAGATTACCTCCAGGCTCCACACTTATTTTGGCATGGTTCAATATTTATTTATTTATTTGTTGGAATTTCTATGCCGCCCCATTCCCAGAGGGAAAGAACATTTTTACAAGGCTGATGAAATATAAATGACTTCATGGAGACAACACTGGGTGCTGGATTCATTTAATCTTTTAAATACATTTTTTCTGATTCATAAGAAGGACTTCCACCCTCTTAACCTTCCAGAAGGCCGTGAAGATCTGGCTCTTCCCCCAAGCGTTGGCCTAGGATGAGAGCTAGGGAATTGATGGGATGTTGTAGCATCATGATATGGTGTGTGTTGTTTTCCTTGCAGGGTGGATTGTTACGATCTTTCTCTTTTTATTGAAGGTTGTGAGCCACTTAGGATTATTATGTATAATATAATAAAAGAGAAATGGACTTTTTTTTTAAAAAGAGAACAGAAAAGAAGAAACATCACTACAAAATGTCTGGGATACAGCTAAGGCATATATTAGAGGACTAGCCATAACATACATGGGAAAGAAAAAGAAAAAGACAAAAACAAAAGATACTAGAAGAAGAATATAAGAGATTAGAGATAGAACTACAAAAAGAACCACAAAAGAATATAAAAAACAAATGGAATTAACAAAACATAAGCTGAATTTAACAGACAAAGAAGAATTAGCAGAAAAAATTAAAAGCGCTAAACAAAATTTCTTTGAAAATGCAAATAAACCAGGAAGATGGTTGGCATATAAATTGAAAAAGGAGAAAGAAAAGAAATTGATATATCAACTAATGGATGAAGAAGGAATTCTTCATTGTCAAAATGAGGATAAAAAGAAAGTGATTCAAAATGACTATGGAAAATAACTCCAGAAGACAAAATAAGACAATATTTAGAAAAGGCGGATTTGCCTAAAATCCCTGAAACAATCAAAATAATGTTAGATGAACATATAACAATGATGGAATTA
The DNA here is from genome assembly GCA_032468235.1 of Pseudoxyrhopus heterurus. Classification (NCBI taxonomy): domain Eukaryota; kingdom Metazoa; phylum Chordata; class Lepidosauria; order Squamata; genus Pseudoxyrhopus; species Pseudoxyrhopus heterurus. The sequence goes on from JANHJO010000002.1 coordinate 535,832, forward strand.
ACTGAAGCAATTAAGAGACAAAAGCGTGGTAAGACATCAGGCCTGGATGAACTACCAGCAGAACTATACAAAGACTTACAAAATACTCTAAGTACTCCAATGTTGGATGTATTTAATGATCTATTATCAAAAGCAAAAATACCAAACTCGTGGATGGAGGTATATATTACTCTCATACCAAAAGAAGATGCAGATTTGCAACAGATAAAAAATTATAGACCGAGTTCGCTATTGAATGCTGACTATAAAATATTTGCTTCAATAATCGCAGAAAGATCAAAAAGATTTCTAAATCAATTTATCCATTCAGATCAAAATGGTTTTCTACCTAAGAGACAATTAAAGATAATGACAATAATTTTAAACACATTGGAATATTACGAAGCACATCCAGAGAAGCAAATGGCATTGGTCTTCCTAGATGCACAGAAAGCATTTGATAATGTGAACTGGCAATTTATGCTAACACAATGAAAAGACATGGACTTTGGGGAGAGATTTATTAACATGATTAAGGTGATATACTATAAACAAAATGCTTCCTTATTCTAAATCCATCGCGAACGGCACGCCGGCAGAGATATGGCTGGCTCGGAAGGCTCAGTGGAGCAGGGAGTGGAAGTTGAGGAGAATGGAGAGAGAGACGTTGATGCGAGGATGAGAATGGTAGTCACGTGGGCTCTCCAGGAAGTGACACTTTGGCATTGCTACGGAGGCAGCTGGGGGAGGCGAGTTACAAGCCTTCAACAGCAGATGGCCGCTGGGACT
>JANHJO010000002.1:543383-554697 GCA_032468235.1 Pseudoxyrhopus heterurus
CTTCAGAGACATCTACTACTACTACCACGTCCCATTTAGTGCTGCAATTTTATTATTTTTTTTCCAAGAACTTCAAGGGAGTCTTGTACTTCCAACTCCAATAGGAGAAGGGAAGAGTGTTTGCTGCTTTGAATGTAAAAAAAATTAAAGGCAGGATAAAAAAAAATCCAATAAATATGAAGGCCATGTAGAATAGACAACTGGTTAGTTTAAAAAGGGGAGGGAGGTTAGCTGCTACAGTTTCATCGTCTATGTTTGGCAGACAACTCTTCTCTTTCATTGTTTCAAACCAATAAATAATGTTTGACTGGTTGATGAAAAAGCAGTAACAGCAAGAGAATCTTGGGAAACTTCAACTGCTTTTAAAAAATGTTTTCAATTTAATGCCAAGTAAGTTCCGATTTTCTAAATTAAATACAAATTTATTTCACCATTTATTCAATTTTCTATCTATTAAAGACTTCCTCACAATCTATTCATTCCAGGCCAGATTTAATTATCAGGTAAGAGTGCTTTCTTCCCAAGTGTTGGTTATGCCACAAAAAGAACAAGCGGAGGAATGCAGCTATGTATATTAAAAATAAAGAAAGAATTTAGAATCTGTGTCAAAGAACATAAATAGAAATAAGAAGGCAGGATGCTCAGCGGCACATGCAATTTTATTTTAAATACTGCCAGGCAAATGTATGCAGAATCAAGTCTATAAGTGGGCTAAGTGAGAAGTCGGGCACTCAAAATAAAAAGCAGATGAGCTCAGACAGAGAGAATGAAGAGAACTACTTGTCAAAACAGATGGAAATATCTGAGCCCAGAAGAAAGGGTGTAAAGAACAGCTCTGCGCAAACCAGATGGCAATGAAATAGGCAACTCTTCCCTCTCATTGTTCAGAACTTGGAGACATGGGGACAACTGACTGTCTGTTGCCATGAAGGATGGTTCAGAGGGTTAAACCAAATTAATAGGGCTCAGCAACTGAAACTGGGAGCGTGCGCATGCACGTGCGGGAAAGTGCTGGAAACCGGAAGAGCAGCTCCCCGGCACACATGCGTGCGCTGGGAAGCTGAGCTTCAAATTTCTGGCGCTCTCGCATGTGCTCACTGGCCACCTGGTCTTCCAGTTTCTGGCGTGCATGCGCATGCAAAGACCAGCTGGCTGGCGCACATGCGCGTGCCAGAAACTGGAAGCTTCCAGTTTGGACTAGAACTTGGCATATAGAAATAATGAGTAATTTTGTTTAACGCTTCCAAAATGAGAAGAACATCGGAAGAGACAAGATTCCATCCTTCATTTATTAACTATTTCCTGTTTTTCATCACTGAAACTTACTACCTACAGCTAAACAGATGGAGATCACACTATATCTCAACTTCCATCAATCTGTGTCCAAAAAATACATTATTCATAGCATCTTATCAGCCAAGCTTTTAGATTGTCTAGAGAGAAGCTTAAAAGAATTCAAAAAGAACAGTACTTTAATATGCCTTTGAAGATGCATTAAGTGGACACTAACACCACCAAGTGGATGCATTGAAAAGTTACTATAATTCTGAGGTGTATGCAACAAAGATCATTTGTGTGTAGTCATCAAAAAATCCTGACCATGAGTGCTTTAGCAACAGATAATCATATACTTGCCTAACTTTTCATGAAATCTGTATTGTTCATTTATAAACGTAATTCAAATATACAACCACCCAATAGACATATTTATATTCTTTGGCATATCTTTTCCCCAAAACATAAAGAAATCAGATAAGCAAGCCAATAAGTGAAATTGAGGCCACACTTTCACCAATACCACCTTGCTTGCCAAAATGTTTATCCAGCACAACTTAGTGTTCACATATAGCTAGCAGTATATTCTAAGAAATCTGCACACCACTTCAGAACAATTTTATATGCATCCAATAAAGTGATAACGTGATAGGAAGACATTTATAAAGTGACATCACAATGTAAACTATACTACTGCCTATTTGAAACTTGGATTTTTAAAAAAAGTCAATCTGATATTACTTGCTATCACTAGCTATTACTTGCTATTACTTATATTATATTACTTGATATTACCATACTTATCCATAAGGAGTGAGAGTACACATTCAAGGAATTGTTCCAGACATCAAAATGTCTCATTCATTACTTCAACTTGAAAATAACTAAGTCAGTACAGTAGTATTAACCCCATAAATTAAAACATTGACTTAAAGCCAATGTTACCTTTATTGTTCATTAATGTAGTATTACCGGTATACATTTTATTAATTTTTAAAAATCATGAGAAGAGCCAGATTATCATTAAACCTCAGATTACATAAAAAGGTTGAACAAACTGGATGTAAGCAACAATTTTGTAGTAAAATAGTGACTTTGTCTTGCCAAGCCTTTTGTTCCAAGTACAAGTTTTGAGATTCGTGAACCATAAAATCTCAGCCACATAATGGGTGTATTGCATCAGTAGACACTATAGATGATATCTACTTCCTTCTTAATAATGCCCCAAAATCCTGCAGGCCAAGGAAAACAAAGTGACAGAGATTCAGGTGTCTTAAGACATGTCTAAAATAATTGTCAGCTCCATAAATTGTGGAATGGTTACTTAGATACTAAATCACATGATTTATAGCTATACGTTTCAATACTTACAACACTTGCTAATTTTCAGAGAGGCTAACTTTATATGTCCTGGTTCACTTCCTTCCTCTGCGGCCACTCTCAGTCAGTGTTGATAGGAAGGAAGAGATCCAGCCCTCGCCCACTGCTTAATGGGGTTCTGCAGGGCTCGGTACTCTCTCTGCTCCTGTTCAACATTTATATGAAGCTGCTGGGTGAGATCATCCATCACCATGGATTGAGGTATCACCAATATGCTGATGATACTCAGCTGTATGTCTCAGCCCGTGGTGAGTTAAGTGATGCCGTGTTCTCCCTCTCGCAGTGCCTGGAGGCTGTTAGGGGCTGGATGGGGAGCAACGGGCTGAAACTAAACCCTTGCAAGACCGAGTGTCTCTGGGTTTGGGGTTCGTTGGTTCAGGGAGAATTGCCACCTTTGGTCTTGGATGGGATGGCACTACCCCAAACAGACCCTGTGCATAATCTAGGGGTTTTTCTGGACACACGACTCCTGCTTGAAGATCAGGAGGTGGTCATGGCCAGGAAGGCCTTTGCGCAACTGCGGGTTGTACACCAGTTATACCCTTTCCTGGACCAACAGTCCCTACTCAGTCACTCATGCCCTAGTCACTTCCCTATTGACTATTGCAATGCGCTCTACATGGGGCTGCCCTTGAAGAGCATCCAGAAGCTCAGTTGGTGCAAAATGCAGCAGCCCGCATGGTTTTGTGCAGACCTCGGTGTGCACATGTATCACCTCTCCTGCGGGAGCTGTATTGGTTGCCGATTTGCTTCCAGGTGCAATTCAAGGCGCTGGTTGTCACCTTTAAAGCCCTTCATGGCTTGGGAGCAGGTTATCTGAGGGCCCGTCTCTTGCCGGTCACATCTACCTGACCCATCACAGTGGGGAGGCAGGGAATGTTGCAGGTCCCATCCATGAGGGAGATACACCTGGTGGGACCCAGAAGGAAGGCTTTCTCCGTGGTGGCTCCCTCTCTCTGGAACATCATTCCCCCAGAGATTAGAACGGCCCCCACTCTAATACTCTTCTGGAAGGTGCTGAAGACCTGGTTCTGCCAACGGGCCTGGGGAACCCAGAGTGGGACGGAGCCCATTTAATGGCTCATGTGATCTGCTGTCACCGGGGCAGGGGGTGGGAGTTGAGGAGTGATTTTGTTATATTGTACTATATTAATTTATTTGATTATTTTGGTTAGTTTTTATTGTTTTAAATGTGGTTTTATATTCTGTAAGCCGCCTTGAGTTGCCATGGGCTAATAGGCAGCAATATAAATTTGATAAATAAAATAAATAAATATATGGTTAGAACAGCAATTTTAAGCAGTTACCAGGCAAGCATATATGTTACATTTTGGCTTCTCAATGCTGTGACAACTTATATTATTACTGACATATCTCTTATACATTGCCTTTAAATGTGTATAACAGCTTTCTAGTTTCATTGTGTATTTGTAAAAATAAAAACCCAATACATTCAGGGTATCTCAGAAGCTAGGGATGGATGTTAAAGCAAATGCAAAACTTTAAAAATCGGAGTGCAAAACAAAAACTAAATGGATTTGAAAGAAAGAAAGTTGTGCCAAATTAGAATAGATTATTCTGGATTAGGTGAACAGAGTCTGACTACTGTAGATAAAATGCAGATTTCCAAGATTTTGACTGCTGCCATCTGTTTTTGCCATTCAGAGACCGCTACTGCATAGATTAAGCTCCATTACTAGAGATCCCACAAAAGCCACATGATCAGAAAAACCCAAAGGTAGGAAGTACTGCGCATTTTAATATACAACTATTACAATGGTATATAATCAGTCCCTTAGTCCCAAGACTATGGCTTGTTCACCAATATGCGTTTCCCTAATAATCTTTCCTTTTTATCCCAAGTTTACTAGGTCACTATGGCTGCAATTTGTCACTAACTCTTTGACATGGTCCAAGCACCACTAGAACCACTCACCTGGGGAATTCTGTTTGTTCACTTTCCACAGGGGCAGTGACAGATACTGGCAGTTCTGTTGTTGTATCAGCAACTTGTGCTTCTACGGTTTCTTTTGTTTTTACAGGCTCCTCTGCATCTGCAGCCTTTCCACTTTCCAATCCAGAGTCCTGCTCCACTGCCGTGGCGATTTCAACCTCCTCAACGGCAGGAGGCACCTTTGGTCTCTCTCCTGCAGCCACCATGTCCGCCTCTTTTTTCTTCAACTTCACCTCAATTTCTTGCAGTCTTTTCTCATCATCTTGGTGGGCCAGATGTTCAAAGGTTTTGAATGCCTGAAAGTGATACAGCAATCAAACAACAACCCAATAAATTAACCTACAGACCATCACTAGAGATTAGCTAACACTGCATTTCAATTTCAAGGAGATAACAGTATTGCTCTGTGTGTCAGATCAGCTCCAAGAACAAGTATTTATTTACTTTCCTGATAGCCATAAGCAGTGAATCCAGTGCAGGGGTGTCAAACTCGCAGTGTCACATGACGTACTGCGACTTTCCCGTTTGCTAAACTGGACATGGGCGTGTCCAGCATGTGACGCATCCGGCCTGTGGGCTGCAAGTTTGACAGCCCTGATCCAGTGTATTTTATGGTGAGTGTGAAGGAGGGGCAAAGTCCATTATGGATAAAGAAAATTGAGTGTGTTCTCATTTGGATTTAAAGAAAAATGCAGAATAGAAGGTTAATGAAAGTTGGCTACTGCCCTGCAGGCATCAAACTAAATAAAAATAACTGCACTCCCCAAACACCAAATTAGCCACCATTTTAATTATATTTGGTTTCGTTCTTCACCCATAGCTGAAGAATCTCTTCCTACTCATAACTTGATACAGCTATTTCATAAACATACTTGGATCCAAATATTTATTGTATTCAGCATAAATCATGCTGATGATAGCCAGTTTTTGCTATATCCCAAGCCATGCTCTGTGCTTCCTTAAGTCTTAAATGCCTCAGTTTGCCCTATATTGTACAGTACAATCCATTTTCATGTAGCACACTTTATGAACCCAGCTGTAGTTATTAGCCAGGCCACACATTTATATATTAGATTTATATAGCCGCCGATTTGAAATACAGGACTCTGGGTAGCTAACAACCGGAATATAGAATAATAGAGTTGAAAAGGACCTTGGAGGTTTTCTAGTCCAACCCCCAGCTGGAGCAGGAGACCTTCCATTTCAAACAAAGGTTGCCCAATCTCTTCTTAAAAGCCTCCAATGTTGGAGCACCCACAACTTCTGAATCTCGGTCAACAAAACACCATGACTGTCTTGACACCGAGTGCCCAATCCAAACCAATCATTTCACGGTTTGACAGCCCGGTTCCCACAACCTGTTTGAAACACTAAGTTCCTCGCCCCACTTCCGCTCTCTCTGCCTGGCCTACTTCACGGGGCTGTCCTGGGGGTTTGATTTGAGAGGCTGCCGAAAGAGCTGTGCCTAAAGCACCCGGCAGGAGAGGACAAAATTCGGGCTTCCAAAGGAGAACCGGCCGGCGGGGAGGGATGAGAGAGACCCAGCTAGGCTTACCCGAACCGCCATACTCTTGGCCACGCCGGGCGGGAAGCCCAGCCGGTCCGAGGGCTGCATCAACAGCCGGTAGAAGTCGGTCTTGCGGTAGAGGAAGCCGAAGAGGATGTTCAGGAACTCCTGGACGTTGCCCACATGCTGCAAAATCCCCAGCAACGCCTGGTCGTACATGTCCGTCATGGCCCCGGAGCGCTCCATGAGGCCGGCGGGGACAAAGCGCGCCCGGACGCGGAGGCCCGACTCGTCTTTCCCGGGAAAGAGGCAAGAGCTGCCCCAACCAGCCCGCCGCCTTGCTCGAGCGAACCCGCGAAGGGTATTCTGCTGTCAGGGCAACCCTAACCCTAAGGGCAACGCAGTCACGTGACCGACGCGCCCCTTCCGGTCCTGTTCCCGAACGTTTCCCCGAGCAACTTCCGGTTGAGCGCGCGCTACCGTTCCGTTAAAAAGGTTTCCCCGATCTGAGGATCCCGCCCGCCGGAAGCCCCTTTTTGCTTGGCATCTCCATGGCTGAATGAAGGAAACGTGGCAGTGGGTGCACTGCCCCAAACAGCCCTGCTGAGTAAGACCAATATTTCTCAATGTGGAAGGCTGTATGATGTGTGGATTTCCACTCCCAGAATTCCCCCTCCAGCATGCTAGCAAGGGAATTCCTGGAGTTGAAGTCCATCCAAATTAAAGCATGCTGGTAGGGGAATTCTGGGAGCTGAAATCCACCATCTCAATGTAGTTGAAGCTGACAAACACTGCTCTATCAACTACTGTGTCTGAATTGGAGGAAAGGCATGTATAATGCTAATATTTTCTTAAATTTTATTTATCCTATGGTTTGATTTTTTTACTTCCTATCATAGTATAATATACTTAAGATTTCATTTCTCACCTGGACAGATTAACACTGAAAATAAAAGATAAAGGAGAGACAGAATATTATTTAATATGGGATAGGTTTTATCAATGGATAGAAACATGAAGTAGAAGTTGGTAGACAATAGAATCAGGTGAGGGGGACCCTGAAAGAGATAGTGTTAGGACTATTGACAGAGGAATCTAAATATTAGAAGGATAGAATTGATGACCTATATGATGGCCAGAAATTTTTGTACAAAAAACTTGTATACATACATTTGCATATACATTATTTGGTTATTTTTGTTTGATTGCAATTGGAATGCCATGTTCAACAATGCTGTATTCAATAATACCAATATGTAATCAATAAAAAATATATTTAAAAAAAAAATTCATTTCTCACCCAGACACCCACACAAAATAAAGATAAACATATTAATTATAAGAAAAATTCAACAGTCTGTTTTAGAACGACACCTTTATTAATCAAATCACCAAATCATATGTACATTTTCAAGGTCTTTAGATCTCTCAATTAGACAGGATGAACTTGGGAGATAATAAATTCTTCCCTGTTGGATAGACACTGGTTGCTCATCTCTGAGAAATGGTGCATTTGCATCCTATGTTAACAGATTTTGAAGCACTGAGCAAGAAGGATTTACACTGGAGCTGGTTTCATGCGCAAATGGCAGAATAGCATCAATTTTCCAAAATATATTCAATTGTGAGAAACATAAAAGATGCTAAACAGCACTGTTTTTGGCAACCAGTAGCATTATTCTCACAGGTTTTCAGTAGCTGATGACCACTTTTTCATTAGAAAGATGCACAAAATTTGAATCATCATTTTTATCCAAAAATTTGGTTTGGTTTGGTTTGGTTTGGTTTTGGTCCCATGGGGAAATCAAAGTAGGTGACTCTTTTGTCACCTTAGCAAATATATCTTCAATTTTTTAACCTGATCTTAGAAAACGCAACTGCGTTAATTTCACAAATTCTGTTTCACAAGTCAGGCAGAAAAATTCTTTGCAACTGTAAGTAGCCTATTTCTTCAGGTAACAAGTAAAAACTGATATCTCAGCTTGAAAACACATATTCAGCAAGACATGGAAGAATTGATTGCCTGGAAAGTCTGTCAGAAAAGCCCTTAAGACAGAGGGAAATCACTTTTGGAAGAACATATTACAAAGAAGTGTTGGAGTGTTATAGGTTCCATGAGTGGACAGTCAACACATTGATAGGATACAATTATTGGAGTTCATTATTTCAAAGTGCCCCTCCACTTTTTGAATTCAAGGATCCAATGGTCCACTTGCTTTATCTTCATATGATTCCTCATCACAACAGCGAGTTTCTTCATGTATGAAGACCATATGAAAAGCATCATTTTTTTCCAGGAAAAATATCCCGTTTACATCCAAATAAGCAATAATCATACAGGGCGATCTTAAGACCCATTACACTCCCCATGCCCACTGACAGCCATACTGCAGCTGGAAGTCTCACTCATGGAACTTAAAGGTATTTCTATCCCAAAGTGATGATGGCTGCATGGAGATACAGAATAGCTCACTTGTGGACTATACATGATAGCTGTGATTTCTGCAATAGAAAAAGAAAGATGTTCCCGTATTGTTATCCACCTGGTGAGACACTTGCAGTACCTAAGAAAAAAGAGAAGATACCAACTTATCACATTTATTTATAAGAGCTGTGGTGGCGCAGTGATTAGAATGCAGTACTTCAGGCTACTTCTGCTGACTGCCAGCTGCCAGCAGTTTGCCAGTTCAATTCTCATGGGCTCAAGGTTGACTCAGCTTTCCATCCTTCTGAGGTCGGTAAAATGAGGACCCAGATTGTTGGGGGCAGTATACTGACTCTAAAGAGAGGGCTGTAAAGCACTGTACAGCATGAGAAGTCTAAGTGCTATTGTTACTGCTATTTTGAAAGTTTTCCACAAAAGATAAATCAACTTCTAGAAAAAACAGTCAACACACACCTTCCAGATGCATTGGATGATGGCACCTATAATTCCCAGCATAGGAATGATAGGATGATCTGGAGAGGAATATTATGATAGCTGTAATCCCTCATTACTGAAAGGAAGATTAGCCATTCTATCATGACCTGGAGACTGTCCAGGGAGCTGTGCTCTCCCACCAGGACACCTCCAGTTCTTTGTCCCCACCTGGATTGGGCCATCTTCTCCTGGAAAAACTCAGTGCAGAAAACAAGAACGGGGCGGATGCAACTGTGGGCATAGCTGAGACAATAGTAGCTTGATACAAGTAGAAGAAGGTTGCTGAAGGAGTGGCTGTCAAATTAACCAGCTGCAACACATGATAGGGTGTCCAGCAGATGAAGAAGGCCGCAATGATTGTGAGCGCTATGCGAGTCACCTTCTGGCTGCGGGCAGATGCCTTCCGATGCATACGGCGCATGGCACCAAATAGATGCTGCAGAGTCAATACAACACCGTAATGACCAGCAAAGGCAGGAGGAATGCTATTAAGGATTGGTAGAGAGTGTACCAGTATACACTACTGGGACCCAAAAAGTCTATAAGGCAGATCTCTGTTTTGTTGTCCCAAAATATGAACAGCATAGCGGGAGTAGCCAGAATCAAGCTTCCAACCCATAAGCCAACATTGATCATGGCTGTGCAACGCAAGGTCCGCCTCTGGGCAATGGTAGATGAGTACACCATTGCTACAGTACGTATCTGGGCAAGAGACATGAAGGCTCATCACTTACAGAAAATGTGACTAAATATATACTAAAAACATAGATTGGATAAGAAAACTCATCCTTTGTGATTACCTGCATGCCTAAACACATTTTCTACAGGCCAGTTAATGAGGCCAATGTTGGAGACGGAAGACAGTGCATGGGTTGAGAAACTGGTCTAGAGGCCTGCTTGGGTTCCAGATTCAATCCCTGACATTTTCAAATAAAGCTGGGAAAATGCTTATATAAAACCCTGGAAAGCTGGTAATAGTCCACGCTGATGAATGAGCTGACGGTCTCACTTAGCAGCCCCCACCTCCCTGCATCTTTCCCTCCTTCCTCTGACTGTCCTGCTCCTTTGGAAATGCCAGAAACTTTCCTGTCATCCCCCTTCCCCCAAATATATCATATTGAGGGTGTTAAAGCACTTCAAGAACTATAAGCTTGTGAAAATGTGATTTACATTGTTGGTAAGACATGCCAGCATTCCCTAACTCTATTCCTCTGACCAGCAAGAATATTTCCTGTCTCCTCCACTTGGTTGCTGCCAAAGTGCAGATGAAGGTTAGTTAATGCTCTGCAAGACTGACCTTCTGGAAGGACCTGATCCAAGATATACAGGTAGTCCTCAACTTATAATTGTTTAGTGACCATTCAAAGCTACATCATCACTGCAAAAGTGATTTACAACCATTTCCTTATGACCATTGTAGCATTCTCATGTCACATGATCAAAATTCAGGCACTTGGCTACTGGGATGTATTTATGATGGTTGTAGCATCCCTGGGTCATGTGATTGCCATTTGTGACCTGCTTCCAACAAGCAAAGTCAATGTGGAAAGCTGGATTCCTTTAACAACTGCATGATTCACTTAACAACTATGGCAAAAAGGTTGTAAAATCAGTCATGACTCACTTAACAACCACCTTGCTTAGCAACAGAAATTCTGGTCTCAATTGTAGTTGTAAGCTGAGGACTATCTGTAGTTGGTGGCAAGAGGCTGCTGGGTTACAGGAAGTCCTCAACATACAACCTAAGTGAGCAAAGTTTAGCGAGCAAAGTTATAACAGCACTGCAAAAAGTGACTTAGAACCAGGAAAAAGGTTTTAGCCTCACCCACCCCATCATCTTCCTTCTGACCTAGATTAGCCCTTACCTGTCTATGCAGAGCAGAGTGATGATAGCTACACTGCTGAACTGGTTACTGAGCTCAATAGTAGTTGCAGCCCAACACAGAAAGTCCCCAAATACCCAGCCTCGCTCCTGAAGAAGCTGATGGATGATGAGAGGCATGCCAAGCAGGAAGAGCAGATCAGCGGTGGCCAAATTCAGGATGTAGATGTCTGATACAACCTTCTGTTTGCAGCCCAGGACCACGGAGATCACCAGCCCATTGGCCAGGACACCCAAGGCACAGATGAAGGCATAGATCAGTGATGTCGAACCTATGGCATGCGTGACCAAAGTGGCATGTGGAGCCATGTCGCCTGGCACGCCAGCCGTCGCCCAGCCCAGCTCCACTGTGAATGCGCGCGGGACCCCTGGGTTTTTCTCTTGAAAAAGAGCCGA
>JANHJO010000002.1:557910-568377 GCA_032468235.1 Pseudoxyrhopus heterurus
TAATTTGAAACATAGAAGAAATGGTTTAATTATATGAAAATGTTATAAATGCAATGATTGGATGCGACTGTAACCCAGAACAACTCTGTTCAGAGAAGAGAGATATTTGTAACAATAAAACTAATAAAAAACTTGGGAAATTTTTTTTTCTAGTAAATGCTGTATCAAGCTTTCCTGTAGGATTTTATATATTTCAGCTGGTAATCCATCTGTACCCGGGGTCTTATTATTCTGTTTTTTAATTGCATTTTCTATTTCTAATTTAGATATTTCTCTATCCATCAATTCTCTTACTGCTTCCGGAACTTTTGGTAAATTTGTTCCTTCTAGATATTCTGTAATTTTTTTTGAATCTATCTTATATAATTTAGCAAAAAATTCCTGAATTATTCATTTTCCCCCTTCATTATGGCAGACCATATCCCCTTTATCGTTTACTAATTGATGGATTTGTTTTTTCTTCCTTTCCTCTTTTAATCTGTAGGCTAACCATCTTCCCGTTTTGTTAGCATGTTCAAAATAATTCTGCTTTAATTTTTCTTACTACTTCCTCTTGCTCTATAAGGTGTAATTTATGTTTTTTTTTAAGTCTCTTTCTTTTTTACTTTCTCTATGCCCTGGCTGTTTTTGTAATATTAATTCTGCCTTCCTTATCTCCGCAACTAACTTGTCTTTCTCTAGCCTTCTTTCTTTATTTTTCCTTGCATTGTATTTGATACATAAGACTCTCAGAAAAGCTTTTGCTGTATCCCATGATTTGTATTTGTGTATCCTCCTATTTTCTTGAAAAAATAATTTCATTTCTTTTTCTATCTGCTGTACTATTTTATCATCCTTTAATATGTTTAAATTCAATCTCCATCTAGTTGGTCTTTTGTTTCCTTTCCATATTACTTTGATGGGATTATGGTCTGCCCATATATTAGTCAAAACGTCTGTCGAATTTACTTGCATTTTCAACTCAGCAGTGGCCCATACCATGTCTATTCTTGACCATGACTGTTGCCTCGCTGAGTAAAAAGTAAATTGCTCTTTATTATAATTTACTTCCCTCCAAAGATCTAATAGCCCAAATTCATCTATCATTTCCTCAAATTTTTTTGGCAACCTACGTCTATTATTCTTCCCCCCTCCTTTACTACTTTTATAATCTTTTTCTTTGTCAATAATGGCATTGAAGTCACCCAGCAAGAGGATATGTTCATAATTAAATCCTAATATCCTATTATATAGATTTTTGTAAAAGTGTTTTTGATTACTATTTGGGGCATATATAGCCACTAACAATACTATTTTCTGGCAAATCTCTACTTCAATCATTAATATCCTACCCTCTGTATCCACATGTTTAATTTTTGAATTAAGATGTTCCTTAATATATATTACTATTCCCCTCTTCTTTTGCATCACGGCCGAAACATAAAAGTTCCCCAATTTTTGATTTTTTAATAAATCTTTATCTTTATCCCTGATATGTGTTTCTTGCATACAAATAATATCCAATTTTTCCTTTTTTAATTTAGAGTAAATTTGCCTCCTTTTCCTGGGGGAGTTCAAGCCGTTAATGTTCACAGACAGTAGACTAATTTCATTGTTCAACATTATTACTTATAGAACGCTTTTGCCTTTCTTGGTTTTGGGTCTCTTAGTCCTTTCCTCCCTGTTTCTTCTCTCTCTGTTCTGGATTTTTCTTTTATCTCTTGTTCTGTTCGACTTCCCTCTCTTGGTGCTTCTTCCTGACTTTTGGGTTCGATTTCCTCCTTACTCTCCTGTTCGTCACTTACAGTAAACTGGTTTTAAAAGAATTTGTGGGCATCTTGCAAGTTATCGATCCTTATTCTCTTATCATGCCACGTCACCAGTATGCCTTCCGTAAGGAGCCATCTGAACCGGATTTTATGTTTATTTAATTGAGATGTTAAAAATTGATATCTTTTTCTCAGGTCTCTGACACTTCTTGGTAGTTGTTTAAGGGTAATGATTGTCTTTCCTTTGTAACTCATTGGTTCATCCCGTGTAAGTTTATATATTTCTTCTCTTAATTGCTTTTTGCTAAATCTAACATGGACCTCCCTTGGTAAATTGAATCTTCTGGCGTAACTGGTACTTATTCTAAAAGTTTCATCAATGTCCCGTTTAATTTCATTTTTATCTCTTTTTAGATGATTAGCTAAGAGTTCAGATACCACCTCTATCAAATGTTCGCCTTTTTCTTCTATAATATTTTGGAATCTTAAATAAAATGCAGCCTTTTCCATTTCCAAAAATATAATTTGCTCCTCTAGCCCTCTGTTGACCAACATTTGTCTGTGTTCTATTCTTTCCACTTTCTCTTCCATGTGTTCTGTCTTTGTTTCTATCGTTTGAATATGTTCATTTTTTTTTATCGAAGTCTGCATTTCTCCCAATTTTTCATTTAGTTTCCGAAAATCTCCTTTCATTTCTTCTTTCAATTCCTCATAATGTCTTGTTGTAGTTTCTTGATTTTTTGCTAATGTTTCTTGAATTGCTTGTAGGGTTGCTTGTATCGACATCTTTTCCGATCCAGTCAGATTTTCCAGTGATTTCCTTCTTACTAAAGATTAGGTTATCGGTGAGACAATTGGTTGATTTCTCTTTCCTAATTTTGACCCGGCAATAGTCGTTGTAGTTGTAGCTGATGAGCTGAACATCTGTCGTATACAGAATAAATTTTTCCAAATCAACATAAACTAAGTCTTAATTATTTAAATGAACCCTTGTCCGTTATATAATTAATATAATTAAATCAATTTATACTTAACAGTTAATAGATAATACCCAATAATTCATAAATTTTAATAAATAATTAAATATTAAATACTCTTATGCTGTTTTCTAGTGTTCAATAATTAATACTCAATAAACTGTGAATACCTAATGAATACTTAAGTACTAAATTCTACATATATATTATTCATCAATACTTCACCAATACTTAAATATTAAATACTACATAAATTGCTATTTTTAAGTGTTATAATATAATTTCCAAGGTTTCAAATCCACACAATATATCAATTTATCTATTAAATAATCTCCAATCCTGTCATTTACCCGTAAATTATTCTTTATATCTGTTAATTATAACTTTATCCACTAGAGGGAGTAGCTGTCCAAGATGTCAAATTTTCTTACTTTCCTTCCAAAACAGTTCTTTCGTTTAAATTGTTTTTATTTTTATTTCAAAGTACTTAATATCTTTAGGAGCTGTAGTTCCTTCCTTCTTATTTTCCTCTCCGGATCTTCCCAGTTCCTTCTTTTCTCTCCCGTTCTTTTGATTCAATCCAGATTTTAGTTCAATCGAAATTCAATATCGTAATCGTTCAACCTTTAGCTCCAATCCAGTTCTTTACTAATTTAATAATTTTAGCACCAATTATTCTCTATTATATCTCGATCCACTCCAGTAACAATATATTCTCACCACAGCACTCCTTATCTCTGTTCCCGTCCGTCAGTCCGTCTTATGGCGTCCGCCTCTAATTCCACAAACCCCTTAGTCATTCACATAAACCAATTTTCCTTCCGACTCTGAACTTTAAATGACGGCACTTTTCCTCACCCCAATGTCGGCTTTGATCACTTCAAATCCACTTTCTTTCCAAGTTCCTTTATTTTAGTCCATAAATTCAACTTTACTATTTTTCTCTTTCGTCTTTGGGTCGCCGCTTACCCCATGAGAGTATCGCTCCCACTCTTCCGTGAGTCACTCACTGGCCACTTATTGGGGGGTGATAAGCTCTAATCTGGGTCCTCTTAGTCATTTAGTCCATTAAATTGTCTACCTGCTGCTCAATCATCTCCACTTCTCCTGGGGAGAATAGTCACAGCTTCGGGATGGCCCTTAGGCCATCTTCTTTCCTCGTTGGCACCACGGGAGGTTTTCCTCTGGCTCAGCAGGTGGATCGCCCTTCCTCCCGTGATCTCTGGAGTCTCCCCTCTACCCTGCTGGCCTCTCCGGAGCTGGCAGCGGCCAAATCACGCTGCACTTCAAAGAAATATTTTTTGCCAGGGAAGGAGCGAGTTTTCCCCTGGCACCATTCGCTGCGACGTCACCGGAAGTTTCTCCTGCTCCTTCTCTTTGACCCATCAATTCTTCTTAGGAGAGCAAGGAAGACCAGCTGCATTATCACCAGAGTGGGATCAGCCAGAATGCCAAACCATTGGCTTAATTAAACAAAGCTAAATGATCCACAAGACTGAGTTCACCAATCCAACTGAGTGAACAAAACCCACTTGATAGATTGCAACAGTCAGATTCACACAGCACACAAAGATCCAATCAAGCACACATAAAATGGTTTTGATGCAAAGGATGAATCAACCTCAATCCCAACCACCTTTCTGTTTAGGTCTCTCCAGGTGATTGACATGGTCTATCAAAATTTCCAACCAGCTTTGCTTTTGGCAGATGAAAATCCCTTGTATTTGGAACTTGAAAGTAAAGATATGCAATAGTCTGTATCAGAATATGGGGGGGGGGGAGAAGGGAAATTCAGCACTATTTATAAACTATCGCCTTGCAGGATGGGACTATTACCACTTCTTCCAATCCGTTTCACAAGCAGATGATGAGGTTCCTCACAAATGCAAAAGTTAGATTCCACCCATTTTGTTGACATAGACTGGTATGATTCATTCCAAGATCTGCATCTTCCCACAGAATTGTCTTAGGCATAACCTTCTCTCTGTCCTCTGCTGCAACTCCAAATTGCAACTTTAGGACTCTGATTTTGTACTCCGGGGAGATCCACCAATGTTTGGAAACTGAGAATTCTAGGCTGTAAATCCCACTGCCTTTCTCAGTGAAGGAACCTCATCAAGGTTAAGACATAATGGGAGAGATTGTGTAGTAACTGTATAATCTTAAAATCTAGACATAATGATCCTTCAGGGGTGGACTTTGAATGTCAATGTATGTTAGTTGCCTTCTCTTCTATCTCTGGCTCCACATTCTTGGTATCTTAAAGTAGAACAGCCTACTCCATTTGCATAATTGGACAAAATGTAGGTGGTCTTCCAAAATAGCCTTCAAAACTTATGCAATGCATATGCATCCACATAAGGAAAGTAGGAAGTGGAAAAAGTTAATACCCTATCCTTCTAAAAAAAATAACAAGTCCGATAGAAGAGAATATTTATAGCTCAGGGTTGAACTGTGGAGCTCTTGGCATTGGTGATGTCGTCTAGTTTGGTAATGAAACGTCTGCAAGAAACCACCAAGAACCCCACAATATCTACTCCAGAACAATTAGAGGTAAAACAAAAGGAGGAACACAGAGCTGTGTTTAGCTTAAGGTCAGATTGGATGACATTTGGGGGCCATGTTATAAAACATACTGGGAATGACAGGACTAACATTAAATTGGGTTTTATTTCTGCGGGGTTAAGATAAAATTAGCTTATACAATGACTAAGCCGTTTTCCTAATGCAGCAGTGTATATAAAGTACAGCCTTATTAATTGCTGATACCAAAACACCCACACTCTGCCTGTAAATTAAAGACTGTTCTTTTCCACCTAATATTTTTTGGAGGCTTCTTGTACCAGGGAGCCTTCTGGAGCCTTGTCAGTACCAGGGAGCATCCACAGCTTAATGCATTCTTTATTCACCCTCTAACTGCACGTACACATACTGTATATGCACACAGGAAATGAGACAAAGTAGTGGATTTCTCTGAAACAGCTGCCAATCTGAATCATGTTTCCAATCTCCTCACCTGCCAGAACTGTAGCAACTGTTTGTAATCATGGTTTGCTAAACCCGTAGTTGACTGGCGAAGGAGGAAGACCTCCTCCAAACCCTTGGTATTTTGTGATTGTGAAATATAGGTTCCCTGTGCTTGGTCATGGGGGGGGATAGTTGGGGCTGGAGAGAACACAGAATCATAGGCTTGGAAGGGACCTCGGAGGACTTCTAGTGCAGCCTTTGCTCAAGGAAGGAATATCATCTTGGTCAAATGGTTATTTAGTCTATTTTGAAACTTCCAGTGATGGAACATCCACAACTCTGTGAGGCAAGCTTTTCCACTGATTTTCGCTGTCAGAAAATTTCTCCTTAATCCTAAATTGGATCTCTCTTTAACAATCTTCCACCAGTTGCTTCTTGTGCTGCCCTCAGGTGCTTTGGGGAATAGGCCAATCCATTCTTCTCTGTGACAGACCTACAAGTACTGAAAGACAGTTATCATGTCCCCCCTGATCCTTCTCTTTGATAGGCTAGGCATACCCAGTTCCCTCAATCGTTCATCATAAGATTTAGCCTCCAGACCTGTCATCTGTATCGCCCCACAAACCGAACTTTGGTGCCTTAAAGCCACCCACCCTCTTCGCTTTGAAGGATTGCTTGCAGAAGATCTGCAATTAAGTTGCACAGGTATTGGTTTTTCTATAGAACATCTGTTTTGATGCCAGCTGATGGAAAAAGCAGGGTTTGATCCAGGTCTCAGCAATGTGCAAGGACTCTAGTATGAAAACCCCTATTATTAACAGGAAGGCTAAAACAAGAAGGACCCTGTTTTTAACTTCAATGGTCTTCACCCTTGTGCTATTCCTGAACATAAAGATCTCACTCACACAAGTGGGGTTTTCACATTTTTTTTAATATCACCTATGCCCTTTTGCTGTTCCTCTCACTTTTTGACCTTGCCCTGTGCTGCCACAGCTTCCATGGCCTTTCTCACAGTCTCTTCATCACCCAAGAACTGCATGGGCTTAGTAGGCTTCAGATTGTCATCCAATTCATACACAATGGGAATCCCAGTTGGAAGATTGAGTTCCATGATGGCAGCATCAGACATCCCTGTGCAGAGACAATGGAGCCAGGTCAGATAATCATACACAGAAGTCTTCTACATGATATAGTCAACAATAAGACCAAGCCAACTAAGTACAGGTAGTCCTCAACTTATGACCACAATTGAACCCAAAATTTCTGTTGCTAAGCGAGACAGCTAGGTGAATTTTGCCCCACTTTATGAGCTTTCTTGATTCAGTTGTTAAGTGAATCACTGTAGTTCATAAGTTAGTAACATGGTTGTTAAGTGAATCTGGTTTCCCCATTGACTTTGCTCATCAGAAAGTCACAAAAGGGGATCACATGACTCAGGACACTGCAATGGTCATAAATATGAGGCTGCTGCCAAGCATTCAAATTTTGATCACATGATCATGGAGATGCTGCAACGGTCGTGGGAAAACCGGTCATAAGTCACTTTTTTCAGTGCCATTGTAACTTCAAGTGGTTACTAGAACTGTAAGTCAAAGACTACCTGTAACTTTCTCCCTTTCATTTTAAATCTATAAATTAAGAAGGGTTGATTATGGGGAAGAAAAAGTTTCTTCTCTGTGGACCCAATAAAGAAAGGGTTTTTTCCCCCCCTCTAGATATGGCCCTTTCTCTCAAGAAGTCCAGATTGGTGTCTGGGGGGAAAAAGTCTTACAATAAAAAAACAAACAGTGGGCAACAGGGCCAGACCAAAATGTAAAAGTAAGAAAAATGCAGTGCTTAACCGTACAACTGTTCAAAGCATTTATCAAGATGATAAATGTCTTAATTCATGCAATAACTCATTTGCAGAGAGTTTGGTCCTAGGGTCCTTGTTACCTCTGCAAATGTTAAGATAAGCATGTCCTCTGTTATTATCTAAAACTAAACAACATCAGATTCAGCCAGAGACAAAAATGCCTTTTATTCTTATGACTGGATGGATGAAGAACAGAACAGTTCTTTTCAGAGTCACCCGTCTTTCCTCTTATATCAGCTTCTTCACACACTTTCATTAAATTCCTGGTCACCAGGACAATTAGTTAAAATGCTAAATGTTACATTAGCCCAAGGTCTAAACAGATTGCATCTTCCTGTAGTTTGCTTTTAACTCCACCCATCCCCATCACTTTGAGATTATAAACCATGGAAAGCAATTCATCTGACAAGTAATTAAAAAAGGACTCAACAAAGATTACAGTCTATGAACCAAAGAAGGCCAAAACCAGGCCAGAAGGTTCAGAGAGCGATGAGAGAAGCTTTTGGAGCAGCTATTAATTGGCGGAGGTCACCACTCCAGAAGCAATGAGGAAACCCAAGCAGCTTCTTCTAGTTTTTAATTGGAACTATTGCCCAGATAGAAGCAAAGGTGATAGATATATATCTGTTCTGTATTCCTTAGATACTATCTAGCGGTGGTCTGATGCTGGAGAAGACTCTTAAGAGTCCCTTGGACTGCAAGGATATCGAATAATTCAATCCTAAAGGAAATCAACCCTGACTGTTCTTTTGAAGGACAGATATGAAGCTGAAGCTCAAATACTTTGGTCATCTAATGAGAAAAGAAAAGTACATTGGAAAAGACTTTGATGTTGGGAAAGATGGAAGGCAAAAGGGAAGAGGAGCAGAGGATGGGATGGTTAGATAGTGTCATCAATGCAATGAACAAACTCTGGGCAAACTCTGTGAGACAGTGGAGGACAGGGAGGCCTGGCGTGCTTTGGTCCACGGGGTCATGAAGGGTCAGACATGATTTAGCAACTGAACAACAGCAACAAATGGTCGTCAACATTTCTGCAATCCAGGTATCAGAATCCTTATGAAGCATCTCAGCAGCTACCAATGAAGGACATTAGCAGAACTTTGGAAAGAATTGGAGCACTTGTTTGAGCCAAAGCAAATGATGTCTCACCTCCCTCCTTATTTGTGAGAAGTACCTTTGCAACATTCATAACTTTGGGGGGTGTTAGGGGAACATGTTCTTGGGGCAGAAGTAGGGGAGAGCCAAGGATGAGATGGAAGACGCAAAAATCTCCCAGCTTCCCTTTTAACTTTTGTAATGTGACACCAGACTGGAAATAGCAACACAATCTTCAGCGAGCAGCGTGTCAAATTGTATTCAATTCATTTCAAACCACAGCTCAGGCTTGGTAGCAGCTTTTTCAGGACAATTGCTAGAGAAAGAGTGTTGATAAATGGGAGGGGAGGGGAGGGGAAGGGAAGGATTTGAATGCTAGAGTAGGGAGTATAAAAAGCGATCTTTCCACTGTGCCTTGTGATAAATAAGTTTAGCAATTGGCCTTATCCATCATGACAACCTTTTTAAGGAGAGACATGGCAACTATTAGGTGAGAACTACATGCCAGATGTGCTTGTTGGCTCTCATGGTGTACTAATGGTGTACAATCATCATTCTGTTAAGCTGGTTAATACAAGTCCTGTGTTGCAGCAAAATGCTTCCTACAGAAGATACTGCAGAAAGGTTAAGATGGTCCAAGAAGGCAGACATAAGTTATCAAGGTTCAAGGAACCTAAGTACATATTTGAGAAGCCACAAATCTGATGCTCTGCCCATCTAAAGGTCACCTGTAAGTGATATACTCTTTTATGAAGGCCAGGACTCAGCTGTCCTTTGGTGCCCTGGCCTTACAGGAACTTTCTTAGCAAAACTGGTTGATCTGTCCAGGCAACCAAAATTGCATATGCTATAAGTAAGTGCTGGGACCTAACCTGTATGACCCCATATGGGCTCTATGTGTCTGGGCACCTTTTGTCCTCTTTTCTGATTCACTTCAGATTCAGAAGAGCACGGGAAAGATTCATCTTCACATATCATGCTAAGTCATGCTTTGCTTAACAAACTATAGTTGGCTGGATCTGCACGCTCATTAAACCATAAACCCACCAATCCCATAATGGCTCAACCAGTGACTTGGTTGATCTGGAGACCTTAATAAAAGAGCTTGAGATGAAAGCAAAAGGTTTTCCTAATCAAAATACTTAAATTTTTTAAAAAATGAACTGGCTTGATGGCTTCTACTTCTCCACCCCCATCCAAAGGCAAGAGGGATGAGAAAATAATAATATATCCATATATTATAATTTTGCACAAAGCTGGGTGATGCATGGTGGTCCTTACCTTCCAAGTGCTTGACAATCCCCCGGAGGCTGTTGCCATGGGCAGCAATGAGAACCCGGGTACCCTGTTTGATCTTGGGTGCAATCTCATCATTCCAGAAGGGCAAAGCCCGGGCAATGGTATCTTTCAAGCTCTCACAGGCTGGCAGTTCCCCAGGCTTCAGTCCTGCATACCTTCGTTCCTGTATGGTTCAAAAGACAGAAGACAATGGTTAGAGCTGAGAAGGAGAGGTTCGAAAGCTTTGGGTCAACCTTGGAGATTGGAGATGACTTCTTGGAGGAAGAGAGGGATGAGGAATAAAGAAGAAATACATTGATTCTGTTCTTTATTCTTGATCCTTCACTTCGTCCAGAGTTTGATGTATTTTTTAAAATTTATATTGTATCGAAGAAAGTTGGAAGTATTCTTTTTCTGCTATTTTTTCATTCCTTTTTCTTTTTGCATCTTCTGCTTTCTTGATCTTTTCTTTTCGTTTTTATTTATCTTTTAATTTGGTTTTTTTTAATATATTTAAAATATATTGGTTTGTGTGTGTGTGTAT
>JANHJO010000002.1:573798-586595 GCA_032468235.1 Pseudoxyrhopus heterurus
TCAGCCAAACTGCTGATCTGAAAGTCTGCAGAGTAGACTGCAGTACTGCTTTTAACCAGTGAGCCACAGCAGCTCAGCACAGAATGTATAATGTGTAAGTATTTAAGATGACAATGATGTGTAACATTATATAGGATTGGAATATATGACATTATGGATTGTTACCACTGTGAAAGGTCTGTCTCATCAACATTAAAAATGATAATGGTGATGTAAAGCAAAGAAAAATACTTAATAAAAAGAAAAAAAAAGAAAGCCACTGTTAAATGTTCAATTGCTGATGTGATGTCCAGCATGGTAGGCGTGCTGGGTGATGGTGTTTGCTGGCCTGTTGTGGCCTCAGTGGCTGCTTGGATGGGGGTCTGGAAAGCTGGAACCAGCAACATGTTTGAGGCGACCAGGCTTGGCAGATTTCAAAGCAGTTAGGACTTGATTGTCATGTTTCTGTTGCAATTCTATGTTTACTGTTAGCATGTCATTGTTTGTACTGGTTTAAGTAGACCATGTTGGAAACTTTTGAGGTTTAAGAGCAGGTAAAAACATGCATTTCAAAAAGAATCCTGCCTGCCAGGTAACTAATCTTCCAGTAGGCCCCCCCTCAGCCTTCCACAAGCTCTCCTACCCATGTCTTCAGAATGCAGAGAGGAATTGAATCAGGTGCTCAGTCTGGCCAGTGGTTAACACTGAGTGGGAGTAGAAGCTAAAATATTGGGCCTGTTCCCTTAAAGGAATTTTGCAAAGTGGCAAAACATGCCTATGAATTTAATAAGGCAACATTTGCACAAGTTTTCAAGATCATTTCTTGAAACAAGCAAATTTATTGCAGGTGAGATTGTGACATACAGAATGCTAAACAACAGTGTATTTGAATGGTTTTGCACTTGGTGAACCCAACCCATTTTAAACATGGTTTATGTAACACAAATTAGGTCCATTTATCCATCTAGATCAGCTTTCCTCTCCAACTGTATTGTAACTCCAGCTCCCAGAATTCCCAGCCAGTCAGTATGAGAAGCAAGAAACACACAGTCTTCCAGTCTGACAATTCCATTTTGTGATGAATACTACGTAGTTCAGTTTTAACAACTGGCATACAGCTTTCCCCTCTCAGTGGGGTATTTTCTTACAGGAGTAAAGTTTAAACCTTGTAATTCACAGCCCAATGAGATTTGGGGATTTGATTTTAGGTAGCAATCTTTTGGGATCTTCTAGAGCAGGGATGTCAAACTCGCGTCATCACAGCAGCATTACGTGACGTATTGCAACTTTTCCCCCCTTCGCTAAACTGGGCATGGGTGTGGCCAGTTCATGATGCATCTAGCCTATGGGTTGCAAGTTTGACAGCCCTGTTACAAGTTTGACAGCCCTGTTCTTAGAGGAAACTGATGGATCCGGTCTGGTTCCAAGCCGGGAGAAAGTTGCTGGAAATAAAGTGCGAGACTGATTGGAAAGGACTCTGTTATTGATGAGCAGAACCAACCACAGCATGCAGTTCTGGGACAGCTGACAAATTGAAGGAGTGGATGGATCTTTATCTGTTTCTATGACTTTGAAGTTTGAACTGTTCTTGGGATTGTGCAGTGAAGGGGCTTTTGTGCCTCTTGCTATTTCAATGGTGATGGGTTAATCCTATTGTGTCCTAAAGGTCATGTCCTGTTCTTAGAATTTGTGTGGGGAATGTAAATTTTAATCCTAGCCTCTGGGAGCTGTGGCTGAAGGTGTTTTGTTTGTGAATAGGCTGGCCTGGATTTCTTAATGGGCACAAAATATCCATCTCTAAAGATTTCAGGCATCTGCAGGAAATTGGGGCTGCTTTCTGCCTTTACCAGCATGTTTCTCCATTTCTCCTTTAAGGAAATACAATATTCTACCTCTTAATATTCCTCAAAATATTTCATTCTCTAGGATGGGGGGCTTCCTACAAAATCTCGAGACTACCTTGTTCCTTAGCAGAACCCAGAAAAATCGCATTATTAGTAGCTTACCAGGCGGGACTGATTGTATATCCAGTCTCCGCTGGCCGATTGCAAGTTCTCCAATAACCTTGAGAGCGAGAAGGGGGAAGAGTTTTTTTTTTTTTCAAACCGCGACTCGAATGGTAGGTATTTCCTTATCCACAAACGCAGGGAAAGATGTCATTTTTGGTACCAAACTCGCAAGTGCCAGCCTTGGCTTCCCAGGGCCGCCAGGGGGCGCGCTGGGAGAGAAGCCATTGCGGGCGGGCGCTGCGGCGGCGGGAGCCTGTGGGATTGAAAGCTGGGCGGGAACGAAGCCTGGCTGGGAAAAGGCGGAAAGGGCGCTGTAGCTTTCCACTGCCCCACTTGGGCTGGGTTCTTCCCCGGGGCCAGCTCGGCCTCGCCCGCCCACAGGGCCGAGTGAGTCAGCAGGGAGCCGGCTCCGTCTTCTCGCCCTGAGGGCTTCGCTCGGCTTCTGCAAGGAAGGGCGGCTGCCGTGGCTGCAGATGGGAGCGGGGGGGGGGGGGCTTTTCGCCGCGCTGCAGAGCCCGCCCGCTTGTGCAAGCGTTGCTCGGCTAGCCCAGCGGTCACGCCCTGGCACGGAAGCGAGGCAGGGCCCGAAAGCCGCCATTTGGGGCTCCGGAGAGGCTGCCCCCCCCTTCCGGGCTCCGCTTGTGTTGCATTGCGGTGGTTTCAGCCGCGCGGGCGCAAAACTGCGGGGCTGCTCCCGAGCAAGAGGGAGAAACGGCGCCAAGCACGCTTCGCTGCAGCAAGAGCGTCCAAGGGATCTCGCTGGAATGGGATCCCCGCGGGGACCGACCGGCCTGCGGGAAGTCCTAGAAATGCCTTAGCAGATCCCTTTCCCTTTGCAACACGAAAACCTGCTCTTCCGAGGAGGGGATCTATGCAATCGTCTGCTGACCTTACTTCAGTATCAGATCCTGGACCAGCTCCGATGACAAATTGGGAGAAATCCAGGACATTGTTAGACTGGGTTGATTTCTCCCCCCCCCCTTACAGCAAGAGTTGCTTTCTGCTGGAAGGCATAATGCCCCCCGTGTTCTTCCTCTCCAGCAGTAACCAAGATAAGCATAGGAATTGAACTAGGTCTTACTGCAAAACTATCACACCCTGCTGCCAATATAGCTGTGATAATACGGTAATGTGGCGCGTTCAACCTTCCCTAGGGGTTTTCAAGTTATGGTCTGATCCCTGAATGGGGACATAAAGGTAGATCTGTCTCCTGCAGACCTTCATAAATGCTTTAAATGCAAAGTCCTTCCAAACGTTGCAAGGCTGAAGTGCTATCTTCACCCCTCCATTACTCATTTTTGTTACATTTATTGCCTGTCTCACATGGAGCTACTATAGGCAGCTTATAACAATAAAAAGGAAGAGTATAAATAAAGTATAATAAACTAATGAAGTAGAACATGAACATAACAAAAAGATTAGTTACAAGTCTGAAAGGACCCAGTGGCTGCACTATTCTGGATTGATTTAAGCCTGCAAGAACTGACCTGCCAGAGAGTGGGATGAAGAAGCCTCAAATCCCAGAGAAAGGATGCCTACCTCATGCAAATTCTTTTCTTGCTGAAGAAAATTAAGGCTGTATCTGTCTAGGGGAGGGAGACAACAGAAGAATTTAGCAATAGCACTTAAGACTTACGGTATATACCGCTTCGCAGCCCTAAGCAGTTTACAGTCAGCGTATTGCCTCCAACAATCTGGGGTCTCATTACCTACCACGAAGTATGGTAGGCAGAGTCAACCTTGAGCTGGTGATATTCAAACGGCTGAACTGCTGGCAGTCAGCAGATTTACAGTACTGCAATTGTAACCACTGCACCACCAAGGCTCATATTTAAGGGGTATATATGTTCAAGCATTTTTAACTGTGTCTGGGCCTGTTAATTGGCTTAGTTGATTAAACATTACTGTTTGAACTTATTTTATGATTTATTGTTTTATAATTTTAAGAACTGTATGCTGCCCAGTCACTTGGTTAGAAATTGAAAAACATTGCGAATGGCATTTGAAACAAGTAACTTCACAGGAATTTTTCTCATGAACAGTATTGAGAGTTGAGGGTTCATACGTAGCTGCTTCTCTAAAATAGCCTGGATGATACCTACCTGTATGCAGCTTTGCATTTTAACTTGTTTAGATAAGGTGGGGAAGGTGGGATTTTTTTCAAACTGTGAATTGAATAATAGGTATCTCCTCCTAAACAAATGCAGGAAAAGATGTCATTTTTGGTACCAAATTTGCAAGTGCTAGCCTTAGCTTTTCAAAGTCCTATAGCTCCTAAGAGCAACTAAAGAACAGAGTTGTGTGAATGTATGTCAGGGTCCTAAAGTTAACATTTCTTGATCTTGTTGCTTTATAAAACTCAGTAAATTACAAACCTTATCTAATGGCATTTGCTAATGAGAGGCAGGCCAGTTTACATGAATCAAAACAGTTTACATGAATCTCAGAGTATTCCTCTTGTATGGGAAGATCTCAAATCTTCTGAGCTTCAGTCACGGTTAGGAAAGAAATATTGAACACACAGCTACTGCAAGACTAAAAGAAATGAACCTCAACCCTGCATTTTTCAATGGAAAACACTACAAGGTTGGCACATCTAAGCATTAATCAGTAGAAAAACCTCTGCCTATTGAGGCATCACCAATATCCTCCAAGATCAGCAAGAATGGATAATGTGAAATGCACTTACTTGCAAATTACAGATTGAAGGTTTTTAAACACACACTAAAAAAATGCCGTATGTATAAGATCCTTACTTTGGACATTTACTGGGAATGCATCTGGACTTTGCACTATTTTTAGAACTGCACTGCTGGACATGCTGCCCTATCAAACTTTATTCTTCACACTAAATCCTTTGCAAACCTGGTATAGCAAAATTTGATTCCACCCAATAAATTTAACAAGGCACTGACAGGACCAAGAGGATCTCAATGGAACACAGCCAATTAACCAGTCCTGTTATGCTGACAGTGTTATTAAACCAGCTTTTGGAAGGCAAATGCCAAAGCAATTCAGATTTTATTCCAGCATACATTATCATTTATGACCTCTAGTTAGTTACTCCTGGCAATGCTATACCGTTCTTATAAGACAGATCATTTGATAACAGGCAATTGGTAGCATAATCTAAATGGCAGCCATTATTACATAGAGCTTGCCCCGAGTAAAAAGCATACTGGGTAAAGGAATCCCTTTTATGCTTCTTAGAAGACTTACCAACCGGGCAAAAAATTGTGGACTAGATGCGGAAACATGGCAAATATGCAAGTACTGGCTTACTGACCTCTCCTGTAGGAAGGTAGCCTCAGTTACTTTAGAATAACAAAATAAGGCTTTTTAGAAATATTTCAACGAAGGAAAGAAGCCAGTAGTGCACCCACAATCTCAGCAAAAATCAAATCATTTGAAGCCAATCGGTAAGCTGATCTACTTTTGAGATCCAGCAAGAAATCCATTAATAGATTGTTTATGAGGAAAAGCTTGAGCACATGTGCTCTAGTAAGGTTGTTTCTCATCTGCTTGTTCAATACATCAAACTTTTGGGACAGCAGCGTTTCAACCTTAATTATTTTTGATTGTCTCTAAGCTATGCAGCTTAGCCAGCCTATATAAAGAAGTGCAGCCCATTTCATGCCTGTCCCAACTGTTAACTGGAATCTCCCAGAGACAATACTTTAAATCAGTTCAAATAATTTTCAATTATTTGTGTTATCAGCAGAGCAAGGATTTGCTTTAGTAAACTGGCACTGACCACTCTCTAGCCATGTGATTAGAAGCCCTCCAGAACACCAGACATAAAACTTTTATCTCCTACTGCCCAACTTGTTGTCCATCCCCAACATCTGTAATATGTTAATATGTCAGCATAATTCATCAGATTTGATACAGTGAGCTTTTGCCTGCAGGAAGAAAACACAAAATCAGCACCTGGTTTAACTTGTTTTATTTCATTTTGAAAACAAATTTGTCTTCAGTCCAGCTGGACTTGTGAGAGACCAGAAATTGAAACCCAATAGAAACGCAGCAGTAAGTTAGGAGCATAACGATTCAGAGGGGACTAACCCCAGCTACAGAAGGAATGGTCGATTTGTTAAGACAACAAGAATGTTATTTCATATCTCCACAATCAGAGATGATGATCTTCTTGCTTGGTTTGCCATTCTTTGAACCAAAGCTCTCCATTTTCCTCACAACGTCCATTCCCTCTCTGACTTGGCCAAAGACCACGTGTTTCCCATCCAACCTAAGGAAGTAGAGATGATTACTATGGTGAATACAATCTGCAATTCCACAAACAAATACCCCATCAGCATTCAGGCATGGCAGTAGCTATTTTAACAGGAATTACACTGATGGTTTACTTGTGCAAATTCAGACAAGGCTCTCTATTCAAGGACGGTTGCTTAAACAAGTCAAGTGAACCAATTCAATCTCAAGTCAAAGCTTACTTACCATTCAGTTTTCTCAGTGCAGATGAAGAACTGAGACCCATTTGTATTGGGACCAGCATTCGCCATAGATAAAATGCCAGAGCCTGTGTGCTTGAGTATGAAGTTCTCATCGGCAAACTTCTCACCATAAATAGATTTACCACCTGTTCCATTATGGCGGGTAAAGTCACCACCCTGCAGAAACACATCACAAGTACAGCTGAAATATTAATTTAGCTAGGTTTTCCCCATCATGTTTTTCATCACCTCCAGCCAAGATGGTTAGGTGAAAATCCATCTGACACTTTAGACTGCTTGCTATCACATTAATGGTTTTTAGTAACTGCAGTAATTTCAAGGCTTCTCAAGCATCTACAAACATACACAGATTACAACACATGCTAAATTGATGGAGCTATATACCTGACACATGAATCCAGGAATGACTCTGTGAAAGCATGATCCCTTGTAACCGAAACCTTTCTCCCCGGTGGTCAACACACGGAAATTTTCTAAAAAGATTGCAGAATTTGTTTAGATCTTTTGACAATGTATAAATTCAAATAAATCTGCCAATAAATGTTTCTAACTTTACCAACCTGCTGTCTTTGGAACTGTGTCTGCAAACAGCTGTAGAACAAAAGTGAGACAACATTTAATGCAATTCATTGTTACACTAATATACACATATTTCTCCAACTAATGTAAAAAGTATCCTCTCCATTAAGTAATCTTAAATACTTTGCACTAAGGAATTGTGATCAATAGTACCAAAGTATATAATATTGGTGCAATTCACTTAGTCATATTGAGAAATACCTTCAAATGGTTTACTGACCTATCACCAGAAAATAGGCTGGTGAGTATGTGTGCACTTTCAGAAGTGCAAATACAGGGGAAATCCAAATTGTATCCAATCATTTCTTTGATCTACCAGACTTCAGGCAGGTATGGAGGAAACTATACTTGTGGAATTCTAATCACATTGTCAACCCTAGAATTATATACCCTTGCTCAGATAAGCCATTTTCCAAAACACTGCAATTTAGCAATTTGTATTGAGAAACCTAAATGTCCTTCCCACTCTAAATATTTGGAGGTCATAAGTTTTCAAAATACAAGGATTTTATTTTGAGCAATTAGTTTGAAAGCTCTAACAGGGCAAATTTAAGTTACATGTAGCTACATTCACAACGGTTTTTCCTTTACAAATTACCTAAAATTTCTCTCATTTATGGCTTTTTAAGCATACAAATGTAACAGGAAGCAACAACTGCTCCAGGAATTGACTGGGGATTCTCCCCCCAAGAAGGAAGCAAGCCTTCCAAGCCAGAGAACTAACTAAAGCTCACCCATCTCCATTCATCTAGATAACTACCTTCTACTTTATTTTTTTGTGACTTGGTCTTTTGCTCTCCCCGTACAAAATCTAGATGTCTCAAAACGTCGTGACCCGGCTCGATATCTCTGCCAATATCTGGATCTACACTATGGCGCTTTTGGGACGTGCTCCTTGCTCGTTTTGTCCGGGCAGAGTGAAGGAGCAAGCATTGTTCTCTAAACGATCGCATGCTTTTCCCCCCGGGGGGGGGAAGTGATTAAGAGGCGAAAGGAGCCATGCTCTCCTCCCGCATCGTGGCCACTCCCTTCCTTCGCAGCATGGCAGGAGGGCGGGGTGCGCACAAGCGCAGCTGGAACCGTGCAGCAACAAATCCAAAACGGAAGGAGGATCGCGTGGTTCCACGGAAAGTCTCGCCGAGCCTCCATTTCCGAAGCACGGGAGGGAAGCAAGAGGAAGGCGGCGGCCACGTGGAGGCGGCAGCGGCGAGGACGTGCGCGCTCCCGCTCCCTGCCTCGCCCGCTCTCCCTCCTCCCACACTACCCAGGTGCGCACGCAGCCCCTCCGGCGCGGCAGCGAGGAGGCTGCCTTTCTTCCCCCCGCCCGGCGCCTGTTTCTGCTTCCTCCCCTCCCGCTGCATTCAGCGAAATCCCAAAATGGCCCCCGCGCTCCCACCCAGACAGGAAATGGCGGCGCGTCCGCCTCAGCCCGGGCTTTTCCCACCGAGACGGTCTTTTTCTTTTTCCCGCCTCCGTACCTCGAAGGTGATGCGCCCGAGGGGCTGTCCGTCGGCGGCGACATCGAAAAACACGAGAGGGTTAGGCATAGCTGGGGGAAAAGCACCGCGTGAGCGAAATGTAAGGGTTTTTTTAAAAAAAAAAAGCGCGGCACCAGCCACAGATAAGGACCAGCAACCACAGCTCCTACACTAGCGAGCGCGGCACAGCGGGAAGGAAAGCGCCTGTTCGCAGCCCTTATATAGACGACGCTCCTCCCCCCCCGTCCGGACTTTCTCTCACGCGACCTTCCGCCAATCACAGTAAGGGCAGGTTGGCAAAATGAAAGGAGCGCCGGCTAATCCGGGGGCTCCTTGACGGGCAAAGGCGGGCTCGGCGCGTCCCGCGCCTCGATGTAGGGCCGTGGCCTTAACGAGAGGCGGGGAACCGAAGAAAGGTAGGCATGTGGCGCATGCGCGGTATTAGGCTGTGTTGAGTAAAGGAAAAGGATGGCTGGAAGAAGGGGGGGGGGATTGTTCCTTAAAATTATTTCCTGAAGAAATGGGTTATTTGCCATTAATTTTATTACTTTTTTTTAGCGCGCATCCATTGGCTGAGACAAAAATCTGACTTGAGCTGGGTTGGCACACGAGTTGGAACCCAAACGGGGTGATGCCTTGAAGGGAACGAGGCGGGCATGAAAAGCAAATCTTTAATTAGGAGACGAGGGCGAGGAACACGCGAGGATTTGGGATCTGCAACCAGGCCCTGGAAAACAGCCTGGCTGCCGAATCCAGGCCAAGGAAGCTGATTTGCTGCCGATTTTATTTGACGCCACCTCTTTTTCTTCAAGGGATTCAAAGGGCTCTTTTTTTTATCCCACAAACTGCGCTGTGGAGTACGGTTCAAGCGAGGAACTAGCCCCAAGTAACCAAGCCTTTGGTGCAAAATTAATTATTAGTGCAAATTAGCTGAGTCAGGATTTGATTCACGGCATATGACATACTGACACTCTCTGGCTTTGATTCCATTGAGGTTGGGTGATGTTTCTCCTTAATAAAATAATTAAAATTCCCATTCCCCAGGAGTAGAGAAAAATTATGTGGTGTCACTTCTATGGTCTGTAAAGTAGATTAAGCCACAGTTGCCAAATCTGTTCACAATAAATGGCTTTTTATAGCATCACTCTGGCTGATCTAGGATTTTCCCCCCTAATAAGTGTAATCGTTAAACTTTGCATTGCAATCTAATAATTTAGTGCAAACTGATTGGACAGAAATTAAGTGCCTCATTAGTTGAATTAGTCAAAATGATCTGGAATCAGTGCCTTTTATTGGGGGTTTTTTCTCCCCCTTCAGCTGGGACGAGATCTTTATTCTAATAGTGTTAGATGTAGTTTGAGTTTGATTGATAGTAACTGGCATGTGGGGTATCTGTCCTTCATTTGTTCCATATTATAAAAAGCTGCCAAATTTATTCTGCCACCTCTCTGCAAAGCCTATTTAGTGTAAAAGATAACATATTGGGAGTAACAGTCCAGAGTCCTTCTGCCTGTTCCAGTAAAAGGAAGCACAGAATTCATGCTGCAGCTTTGGAGTGAATTTAGACTCAGCTTTCAAATGTGTAACCAGCTAAACTTCAGTTGTGAGACAGGCATGTGCTTGAGGAAGGCTCAGCAGGTGACAGACCCCAAAGAATCTAATGAGAACCTAGTGGCTGAAATTTCCAAACCTGTTCCAGGTCTGTTTATGAGGGTTTTGCCTAGATATAGGTAGTCCTCAATTTATGACCACAATTGGGACCAGAATTTCTGTTGCTAGTTAAAGTGGTGGTTAAAGGAGATGCACCTGATTGTATGACTTTCCCCCAGTTAAGCAAATCACTGCAGTTAAGTGAATAATGCAGTTGTTAAGCAAATCCAGCTTCCCCATTGACTTTGTTGGAACCCATCTAGGAAGGTCACACATAATAATCCCATGACTTCACAATGCTGTAACCGTCATAGGCACATGTGGGTTTCTAAGTGCCTGAATGTTGAACATGGGACCATGAGTATACTGTGACAGTGCAAGGATTGGTCATAAGTCCCTTTTCTCAATACCCTTTCAAATGGTCACTAAATGATTGGTTGTAAGTCGAGGACTATCTGTATACTCTTAACAGTTCTTCCTTCAGATATCAGACCATTAAGATGGATTCAGATGGTAGGTGATTTAGATGAAAACTAAAATCTTTTAGGCTCATTTGCTGTCCATTACGTGGTTCTGGCAGTTTTGAGATCAACATTTTTCACATTTTTTTTTACTTAGAAGCATCCCCTTCTGAAGAAAGCCTTTTCAATGTGAGTAAACATTTGGAGAAAAGCATTAAGCAATTGGCTGCTTAAACTGCAAAGGGGAATAAAGGGTGCTTTTTTGATCCTTGAAGTAGGAAGAGTGTCTAGCATCAGTATCAACCTGAAACTGATAAAAATGATTATACTTCTTATACCTTGAAACAAACCTAGTTTCAGCAGCCATGCCTGATGTTCCCTCAACTCCACAAACTGTCAGAACCTAAATATATATTGAAAAACTTTGTGGAGTTGGTTGGAAACTCTTAAGATTAATAATTCAAGCATCTGTGGAGAAATACCATGTTGAAAAAAATCAGATCCCGTTGGGAACTGAAATCTTGTTAATTTTGCTTCTTTAGTAGCCCTATCCTAGGTGCACTTGGATACTCTCCTGGATGGTTGACAAGTGGACTTTGGTCTTTTTCTTGCCTGTGTCCCCACCGTGTCCTATTACTTCATTGCTCTTTTAGTTCCAGGTCTAGCAGTTCAACTATCCTTAATTCCCCATCCCCTTGCATTTTTTTAACTTAATAAGTAAGGCAGAAAATGTTCATATGGTTGCAAAAGTGCTGACTTTCCTCCAATAGAAACATGGTCATTGGCTCCCTTATTTCATATTGTAAACACTGTTATATCCTGAAATTAGGATTAGGATTTCCCATGCCCAGGAAATAATTTCAATTTATTCTTACTCTTTAAAAGCTAAAGGGTCAAGACATGCCTTAATGGAGAGGATTCATTACTTCAAGCAAGAACATATCTAAAATTCTGTCATTTGACAAGGAAGCATCAATCAAATAAACAACACTACTACTAAGGTTGATTTATCTTGTCTCATGTCAGAAATCAGGAATTAGAAAGAGGAAAATATTTATCTGCTGCATCAGGATACCTTGCCATGCTCCAGGAATGAAGCAAACATTTAGGGTTAACCCGCCCCACCAGTTATTTTCCTTAAAGTGACAATAGGGCTATAATATTAGCAAAATTTGTTTGCACTGATCAAGTAGTCTTACATTCATGGGCACTTGACAAAAGGATCAATATGCAAAGGAAAAGTGCTTTGCAACCACAAGACATTTTTACCTTAGCTAAATAAATTCTCTTATCACAATGATCTTAACTTTTGTGTGCCCAGCCCTTCTAAATATCCAAGAGGGAAGGTTGTTAATATACTAGCTCATATACTTAGTAGGCCTGTGCATAAGCAATCATCACAAAGAGAGATGGATCAAAGCCAGTGACAGTAAACATCAACTTCCCTTCTAAAAGTTGGACCTTCCACAAATGCCCAGTAATACTGATCCCAAATCCTGGCCCTGGAAGCTGCCTTGTCAGATTTGCTAAAGTGTTTCACATTTTGTTCTTCCAGGACAATAATTTATCCTACCGACTGTTAAATTTATTCAAGTTGTAAGAAAACAAGATATTGGATAAAGTCTTGTATTTTTTTACATGCATGTATGATCTTGCCAACTCTATAACTTTTTATTTAGCAATGACATAATAAAAGATTGAGCGTGCTTTGGCTGTTGAATGTGTATGCCTTACCCCCTCCTTTTCATTATGTGAGTCCCTGATCACTTATGGTATTTGCATGGATTTTTACATCATGTGTCCATTTTATCATAACTTGAGGGTAGTTGTGGCATGTAGTATAAGCAGATCTAAGTAAGATGTACCTATGCCTGTATTTGACTTTCTGGATTATTCTTTGTTTCCATATTGTTGCTATTTGCTTTAGAATGAGACCTTTTCAATCAGAATGTAAGAATCAGAATAGAACTGGAGGGGAGGTCTTGGAAGTCTTCTAGTCCAGCCCCCTGCTCAAGCAGGAGATCCTATACCAGTGGTGTCAAACCTTTTTAGGTTCGAGTGCCAAAATTGCGTGCGTGCGTGCTCCCGCGTGCCACCCACAATGCAATGCGGGCCACCCTCTGCACATGCGCGCATGCCAGTTTTTAGCTTCAAAAACACGCAAAAAAC
>JANHJO010000002.1:586695-599024 GCA_032468235.1 Pseudoxyrhopus heterurus
GGGCTGAAAATGGCAGGAGGCATGTACACATGTGCGGTGGGGTGACAGCTCGCATGCCCACAGAGAGGGCTCTGTGTGCCATGTCGGACACGTGTGGCATAGGTTCGACACCACTGATCTACACAGTCTCTTCTCTTGGGAACCTGCTCAAGAGGGAAAGATAGTCCGCCTCTTGCTTAATTATTTCAATTTAACATATCCAAAGGGGAATAAAGTCGGCATAACCTTATAAAATCATATGGTAAAAAGCACCCAAAGAAGAAAGAACAACATGGAAAAGAAGAAAGAGCAAAAAGAACCAACCCCAACCCTCACCTGTTTTTGGAAATGGTTCAAGAGGGAACATACACACACACGAGAGGGGGGGAGAAAGAAAGGGAGAAAGATGAGAGAGGGAGAAAGATGAGAAAGAAGAAGAAAGATGAGAGAAAGAGAGGAGAAAGGAGAAAGGAGAAAGGAGAAAGATGAGAGGGGGAGAGAGAGAGATACCCGTTTCCCAGAGAAAAGAAAATACTGGGAGCCAGAAAATCTGGGTAGGTGTGGCTGAGGGGGGTCATGTGACTGGGTGGGAGTGGTGTTGAGTTGGCCACGCCCACCCGGGTTTTATGGCTCCCGGTGTTTTCTGTGGGAAAAGGTCCAAATGGCTTTTTGAGTGTTTAAGGTTGCAGACCCCTGATCTAGTGAGACCAAGAAGGGCCTCCTCCTTGTGGAACACCATCCTACAGAGATAAAATTGTCCCCCACCTTGATATTCTCTCAAAAGGCCCTGAAGGTGCTACAGTGCCCATCAAATAGTTTGTTTATTCTCACCATGGGGGTGAGGGTTTATTGAGTTTTCTATTTGAGGTTTTACTTCCGACATAGTTGGGAAGCCACATCAGTTTTCTTAATAAATAAACTTGTTGCTGTCAGATGTGTAGGCCCACAAGTCTTAGAATTCCCATCCAACTTGTGTTTTTCCAATGGCCCCAGAATAGACAAGACTGAACTAGGGAAAGAGAATGAGACATCAACGTGGTAGACATAGTTAACCTGGGAATAAGCTTTGTGAGAAGTTAGAAAGATTTGGACTTCTACTACTGTAGCAAAAAAAGATCAAATTTGGAAAGAGGAAAGATTACTATGGTTAGTGCAGAGATACCCATATTTTTGGGACGTTGAACACATTTAGAATACGTCCAAGGCATTTTTACAAAATAGTGGCCAATTGTAGCACTTCCTTTACCAGATGGGTGAGATTGCTTCAAATCACAGTCCGTGGTATACTAGATTCAAAAGGGCAAAACTATCTGGAGCACACACAAATGTTCATAAAGCGCTGATCAGGAATGCCTCAAAGCAGCTGGGTCATGAGGAGAGGACATCTTTTATCCTTGTTCAGCAGAACACTACATTTTGAGAGCACCGAGGGAAGTACAGTGGTGAGGTTTGGTCATCAGACTAAGCCGTGCTCTGTTCTGTTCCTGTTGGCTTGATCTATTAAGGATGCAGCCCGTGCTGCTTGGATTTGTGTTCCCCTACGGATTTGAAGAAAATATAATAATTATGGCCAGGGAACTCTCTGTTTGCCCACATTTTCCATCTTTAGCACAAACAGCATCAGCATTAATCTTCTCCATGTGCAAGCCCATGGCTACAAAACAAGGGTGTTCAATGGTCGGCTCTGCTCTGGGCAGTTCTGTATTTAATTAGCTAAAGTGGTAAGATGTGTGAGAAATGTTAAAAGCTTTGTCAGCAGCCCGAGGACCCCCTGGGATGCCTGGTAGAAGCTAACTGGCAGGTGGTGCTTCCTGTGGGTATCTTTATGGCTTTCTTTGGATAACACAAAATGGTGGTTTCAATAGGCATTTCATACGGAAAGGCTTCTTCCAAGCATACAATGATGAGAATCTGCTTGAGGGACTAATGTGCCGTTTAAATTCCACTTGGTCTTTTAAACCCTATGAGAAGACGAATCTAAAAGTGAGAGGAATAAATAATAATAAAGGACATTTTGAAGCTCCATCAATTGGCCCATGCTTATCAGAAGCCTGGAATGTACAGGTAGTCCTCGATTTACAAGAGTTTGTTTAGCGACCGTTCAAAGTTACACCACCACTGAAAAAAATGATTTATGATGATTTTTCACTTACAACTGTGGCAGCGTCCCCATGGTCACATGATTGAAAATTCAGATGCTTGTCTACTGGCTCATATTTAAGGAGGTGGCAGTGTCTTGGGGTCATTTGATCATCTTTTGTGACCTTCTGACAAGCAAAGTCAATGTGGAAGCCAGATTCACTTAATATCTGTGTTACTAACTTAACTGCAGTGATTCACTTAACAACTGTGGCAAGAAAGGTTGTAAAATGGGGCAAAACTTACATAACAGCTGTTTCACTTAACAATAAAAATGTTGGGCTCAATAGTGGTCTTAAGTCAAGAACTACTTTTACAGGATATTCCTCCTGGGTAGCTTTTTATTGCTGCTGCTCCCCTAACTAAGTACATCTACCACACGTGCAACCTGAGAAACTATTTCATTAGTACATATACTTGCTATAGGTACAAAAGCCCTCACATTCAGTTCTCTGCAGTTAAAAAAAATGATTTGCTGTTGAATGGGATCAACATTTGTCCAACAGAGCCTTCTCAAGTACAGTACGTACCAAATTATGGAGAACAAAACGATAACTGGCTGCGATGCATTCTTTCATCATCAGCTGACGTGACAAAAAGCAGTTTTCTCTAAGTTTGTACTGTCCTTAAGACTGGAAGATGCAATAGATTATTTATATCAACTCATTTCTTTTTCAGCTGAAAATGGTTGCAGAAACAATCTTCAGATCTATGTATAAACCCATTTAGTCAATAGAAAACTACCCCAAAAAGCCAGGTGAAAGAAGCAGATTTGATCTGCTCTTGCAACAGAATTAAACAGTTGCAATATGTAAGAGGGATCAGGTTGAGGGAATAAACCAAGAAAGTTAAGCCAATCAAAAAATTGAATTTTCACCCCCAGTAAAAAATATTTATAGTTTTTGCTTTGGGAGCCAACACCAAAGTTGAGCACATTAAACCCCTCACTGCGGCAATCCCCCCCCCCCAGCAATTCTAAGGTAGGATTGCAATTTTGACTGACAGGAAGCACAGCCTGGTGCATCTCGACTGTCTCTAGAGATGCTCCAAATAGCTGCCAAGGAGGTTGCACTGCTATGTTCACACCAATAATGAAGTCAAGCAAAAGCAGTGCTGGTGTGTTAGTTATGCTCATGTCTGACACTGAAAAGCTGCAAGTTCTTCCAGCAAGATGGATTTCTTGGAGGGATCCTAGAATAATCCTTGGGGATTAGACCTTGAGGCCCCACCTGTTCTTCTTCCCCGTTCCTTTGCTGTCCTGTACCTGTCACTGGAATCTGAGCAAGAGCCATCTGTTCCCGGGGAACCTTTGGCGCAGCTGTCAGACACGCTCAGCCGCCCTGCTATGCAAAGTATGAGCTCCTGATTTAATTCACCCAACAGCTGCCAAAATTGCATTATGATTCTTAGTTGCAGACCCAGGAAGTACTTCAACTTGATCTCCAGGGAATACTTTTCAAATGGGGCTATGTGAAAATGTCAGGAGCGTTCAACCTTCTATGGCTAAAATGGATGCCTTAAAGCTTTCAGAATGAATTTGAGCTCAGTCCAATCTTCGGAACACTTCAGAACACAGAATGACTATCCAGAAAAACATCCACACCCTAATCGGAATCTTGAAACATCTAATTGAGTTTCCACATTGTGCTAAGCTTTAATGTGATTTGATTTAGCATGCAGTGTGAAAAATGATCATTCTGATTTCTAAATCATGCTTTAGCACATAGTATGATGTGCAAATCTTGTCAGCTGTTTGTACATTAAACTACCTTAGTGGAATGTCTGAACGCAACCATGACCTGGATGACTGAGAATCTCTACAAATCTCAACCATTGTGTGGGCAATTTATCTTTTTAGACCAGACTTGTCATTCACTTGAATCTGCAGCACCTCAGTTTTTCAGGGCTAGGAAGGTCAGAAAACTGAATTATTTGCATACTTGCTCAAATAACTCAGTTGGGGATAACATGCTCCATGTCCAGTAGCAGCTACCAGGATGGCAAATTAGAATCTGGAAATAAGAGACAAATAGGGGCTTGTGGGACAGCAGATCTGGGTTGAAGAAATTGAACCTAATTTTTCCACTTGAAGGCAGGAAAAGCAATGGATGGAAACAAATCAAGGAGAGCTCCAACCTAGAACTAAGGAGAAATTTCTCAACAGAACAATTAAATCAGTGGAACAGCTTTCCTCCAGAAGTTGTGGGTGCTCCATTACTGGGTTTTCAAGTATAGCCATTTGTCTGAAATGGCATAGGTCTCTGCTTGAGCTAGGGGTTGAACTAGACTTCCTAGGTGCCTTCCAACTCTGTTATTCTGTTTTTTATTCCTGTGCCTGCTGCCCAATAAGATAGCACGAATATCAATTTATTCAATCATTTTGAATTAAGTAACGATCTAAATCACCAAAGACGTCAGAAGAAAGTTGCAGCATCAACAAGCATATAGTTGCATTGTCCTCTCCAGGAATGTAATTGCTATGCGTGGTTATCTTCAGATGTGCTGAATTATGACTCCTATGGACCATACATGGAGATTGAGAATTGTTGCCTAGCACATCCAAAGTACAATTGTGGAGATGGAGGTGGGTTGAGGGAGACTGGTTTATGCTTTTATTTCTGCCAGTGAAATGCCATTGGAATAAATAGCAGGAAGAGAGAGATGTTCAGCCATTCATTAACCTATGTTATTCCTTGTCAGAAGTTTCTGGGTGCTGAGAATATGAGAAAACAATTCTTTATTGTGGGATTTGTTTACATGCCCTATGGGGCATGCATGTGTCTGTATTCTTGTGTGCCTGTGTCAAACAGGTAATAAATGAGCCCAATCATCTCTTTCCAGAGAAGGAATGAATAATCATTAAAAAGTGAAAATAATGTATTATTCTGAGGGTAAAAATGGATCAGTTTTACTTTCCACTCCCACCCCTCAATCTTCATTTCATTATGGGCTGCTTCAAAATTAAAGGTCAATTGTGTTCTTCACCTGGAATAACCTTGAGTTAAGCCAAGGATGATAACATGCAACATTTATGCAGATGTTTTTCTGACAACTCAGAGCTGCAAAAGAAAAAAATGTATGGCGCTTTTAGGATAAAATTGAGCTCAGACTTGCGGGTGTGCTGATAAAAGTAAGCACTCCTTCATTAGAAATACGTTTATTGGAAGGTCCCCTGGGGTGACGGTGGTGGTCAGCAGAACAAATACCTGGCAATGCAGAAAGAAGAGAGGAAAAAAGAACCTTATTCTGAATAATGTATTATAATATAGTACATTATTAATTGGTGAAAACTGGTAGGGCTACATAATTGAAGGCATGTGGTTCCTAGCAATGGTCTTACCTGGATACTGAACTCATGAGCTATGAGTTATCAGTCAAAATGACCTCTTCTTGCTTTCACTCATGGCCTGTATGTCAAGAAAGAAAAAGTGCTGAATGGGATATTTCTCTGGGCATGTGTTGGTGATAAGGGACTTCGTCTGAAGGGCCTAGAGAGGACATTCAGAATGTGCAAGACTACCTAATTCTCCTCCAGTCACTCCTGATCAACCACCTGGAAATTGGTAGGGGAACACGTATCATCCTCACCATTAATTTTCTACATACCACAAGGCAGGCTCAATCTGGTCCTTATCTTCCCTAGACTAGCCATGCCTAGTTCCTGTAACCGTTCTTCATATATTTTAGTCTCCAGTCCCCTAATCATCCTGGTTGCTCTTCTCTGCACTTTTTCTAGAGTCTCAATATCTTTTTTATAGTATGGTGAGCAAAACTGGATGCGTTATTCTAGGTGTGGTCTTACTAAGACTTTATAGATTGGTATTAGTACCTCACTTGATCTTGATTGTATTCCTCTGTTAATGCAACTTAAGTTTGCATTGGCTTTTTTGGCTGCCGCTGCACACTGCTGCCTCATATGTTGCATAGATTCTGTTCTGTCTGTCTCACACCTCCTTTTGGAGATTTAATTCTAAGCAATCAAGATCTCTTTAATCCTTAACGATTTCTCCACCTTGTTCTAAAAGCCTTTCTTGAGCTTTGCAGTAGGGTGCTTTGTAAACAAGAACTGCCTTTAACTCATTTTTGTTCCTTCCCAAAATTTGTCTTGGGGTACAAAGCAAGCACCTTTCAAATCTCCCTTGCTGCTTAATGCTCCAGGAAAAAATTCATATTGCATTCCCTTCCCAAAGTTTGATTTTTGAAATTTCTCCATTTCCTGGAGGCCAGCTGGGATTCAGGAATTCCGGTCATCTATTGCCTGCTTTCCCCATCTCCCTTTTGCTTAGAAATAGCCTTAAGTACACTTAACCCTGGACTTTCTCCTAGATTATTAGGAACCCGTAGTCTACCAGATCGGTTGTAATTCCATCTATCCCAACTACTGCCTATAAAAAGTGGCAGAGACATTCCAAAATGTCAGACAAATGTATTTTGCAACCTAAGCAGCTGAACTGGAGATGGGGGATCGAACCTTGATACAGTGCTCTACCAGTGACCCTTCTCCTGTTATGCAGGGCACCTTCAGACACTTCTATGTCCAGCACCAGGCGACTTCAAAATGTCTGATAGCTGAACTCCAGGGCTCGGTCTTGGAATGAGATTCAACTTGCTAAAAGCTCTTCTCACCAAGGTGGCTTTTTGGAATTGTTTTAACCATTTAGTTGTGTCCGACTCTTCGTGACTTTATAGGCAAGTGCTCTCCATGCTACCCTATGAAGTACAGTGCCTTTCAGTTGTTGGATGTTCATCTTTGATGTTATCAAGCCAGTGAGTTCTTTGACTGCCCCTTCTACCTGTTCCACCAACCATTCCTAGCATCATTGCCTTCTTCAATGAATTTGCATGCATGACATGGCCAAATAACTCAGACATAGTCTTATGACTTTAGCTTAGAGTGATGTGTCTGGTTTTATATGATTTAACACCTTTGTTAGTTACTCTGGCCATGGTATACACAATAATTTACACCAGCACCACAGTTCAAAGGCGTCAAGTCTTCTTCATTCAGTCATTCTTAACTTTTTGGACTACTTCGAAGGAAACCTGTAAGGTAGATTTCCTAGACTTGAAAAGGGACAGGAACATGCATGCCCACAGGAAGGCTAGATCCAGATTCAGTCATACCTGAAATTAATAGGACTTTAGTTAGACATGTTCAAAATCCCAGTAGTTTAATAGTTGTCTCTAGCTACATCAAGATCCAGCTCATTTGGCACTGCCATTATAATCGCTGGTCCAGTGCCATCAACATGCTTCCTGATATTGCAAAAATCTCTAATTGCAGCAGACCTTAGAAATTAATCTGGGGCCATAGAAACTTGGGCCATATATCACTGATTGATGGGCTTTCTTTAGTACAAAGGAAGCAGTGCTACTTGCGAGATGTTCCCTTCTGCCTTTTTTTTGAGAAGTATTGTAACTTTCTGTTCTCCTTGGCATACCAGGACAACTAACACTACAGTAATTTATTTCCTTGATGAGCACAAAGTCCTGCAACTTACTTAATATAGAGGCTTAACCTTGGCATGCATGACAATCCCAGCACCCTGTCTGTCTCTGAGATGTTCGCACCTCCAGGTTGGTAGGATAGTAGCCGATTTGGGGTGCTTCATATGGGGCGATTCTAATGATGATAATAGGAGTGTGTAGCCAAGTTTCCTTTTCTTCAAACACTCAGATTTGAATGAAAATGGGCCAAGGTTTATTGAATTTCAGCACAAAGACCTAGAAGAGATAAGATTTATGTTTTTACTGGAGGACACATAAGAATACCAGGTTCTCTTAAAAGAGGAGAAACATTGATCAGTTTTATAGCTATTTATAGATTTTTCTTCTTGGCACCCTTTCAGGCTCCACCATCTTTTTAATTTTTTAGCATGGCTCCAAAATGTTTCTCCCCTTCCCAAGTTGTATTCTCTTGCAGTGCTTGTATTCAATTGCCCTCAAGGTTATTTTGCCTCTTGTGACAATGGACCATCTCCAACCACGCAAATGATTATAGTTATGCCCTAATTAAAATTGTGCTCCTAGTCATTCCTTGGTTTCTGTGACATGGCTGCCAATTTCAATACTTTTTGGCCTTGGGTTGGTCATCAACTTCTCTTCAAGAAATGAGTTTCTACAGTCTTCAGAAGTGGAGGAGAAAATAACTCACCATGTGACCTGTCCTTTCCCCCCATATTTACCCCTCGAAGCCGTAAGCAATCAAACTTGAAAGTCAATGGCCCACAAAAGATATTTGGTGAGCCCCACCAAAAAGAATCCTTTAATATATAGCAATAATGAAACAAGATACACGAAAGTCAACAGAGCTGTCAGCACTTGGGACACAAAGACTCCCTGGCTCAGGAAACCTGGCCACAAACAATGGCTTGATTTTTCACAGACAGACCACATTTGGGACCTCTTCACCACCATCCCAAATGCAACCTTAACCAAATAGGTTCCTGGGCAGGATGGAAGGGAATGGAAGGCCAACACACACACATATTTTAAAACTTAAAATTTTTGGATTTGTCTCGTTGCCACCTAACATTCTGGGACTCGGGATTAAAATGAGTAAAATCTCGGCATCCAGGCTCTCCTTTGGCGGGGTCCCCACAGGTCAAATGCAAGGGACAGGCCCCAGCTATGGCTAAAAGCATCATGTCTCTGGATGGTGCACTCAGTCCCATGTGGAATGGTCTATATTACAATCTAGGAAGCTTATGCACATTTATACAGAGGACCTTTGCCCCACGGCTGGGGAGCCCCATGAGACTATACAACAAATGTGATGAGTTTTTAAAACATCTTCTTTCCCATCCCTCCCACCTTCGTTTCCTCCCACCCTCGCCTTTTTTTTTTTGTTTCTTTTAGTGTTTCTACAT
Organism: Pseudoxyrhopus heterurus; assembly: GCA_032468235.1. Lineage (NCBI taxonomy): Eukaryota > Metazoa > Chordata > Lepidosauria > Squamata > Pseudoxyrhopus > Pseudoxyrhopus heterurus. Next base: position 595,683 of record JANHJO010000002.1, read on the forward strand.
TATGTACATTGTTGTGCTTGTAGATGGATCCATCAACTGATGGATGCAATCTGTCAGGCTGTATCTGAGGAACTTTTGGTTCTTTCAGTCAGAGATGCATTTCTTTGCTTTTGCAGTCAACAGGAAGTCACAGGGGAAGATTTCCTAGCTTGAATTTGCCTGGGGTCCTTCTGCAGGGAACAGCCTCTTTTTGAAGAGAGACAGTGGGCGGGTTGCTCATCTGAATTTGAGGATGCTCTCACCATGATGCTACAAGCCGCTAGGTGAACTGCTGCTCTGTCCATATCAAGGCTGTAGAGGATGGACAGGAAGAACTACTGTAGCTCATGGGGAGGAGGGCTCCAGATCCAGGGACAGATAAGAGCAGGCAAGCTATATCTGCTTTCTCTAGATGTAGTGGAGCTCTGGTGTTCCTTGGAATTTGTTCTTTAAAATCCATGAGGAAAATGGATGAAGTGTGAGGTGTCAGTTTCATTCCATAGCTTCAGATGATCAGGCAGATGTACTCATCTCAAGATATCAAGAATGATGCACATGATTGTCAGTTCTACTAACATTTCCAAAGGCTAACCAGATGCATTTCTTCCTCCCCTGGCTGCAAGTTTGTGGGAGATATCTTGGGAATATTATTAGAAACAAGACAATGCCCTGTACCTGATCTGGCCTGAGCAACATGATAAAAAGCCGTTTTTCAGGAACAATCCCCATCAACAGCAGCAGCACCATCTCTCCTGGGCTGGAAGGATTTCTCAAAACAAGTAAACCAAGCATTCCTAGTCTCCCATGGGAGCCCTTTTATAGACAAGAAGCAATCCTAGCAAAAGGAGATGGCTGCCTGGCCAAAGTCCCTCGAACTGATTCACTAGCAGGGCTTCATGGCTACCTCCAGGATACAAGGCGAGGTCTCTCTTGATGACAGCCTGAGAAGCTACGGGAAGAATTGTAGGTAAAAGTGTGTATGTGTGTGTGAGAGAAAGAAAATGAAAAGAGAGAGAGAGGGGGAGGGAGAGAGAGAGAGAACATAGTAGGAGGAGCATGATGCCTGGGTTCCATCTGGGGTGGCTTCAATTGTTCTCAAACAAAGAGAGCAGATCATCGTTGCTATTATTGGGAAGGTCAGGGGGCCCCAAGTAGGACAGCAGCTCATCTGGATTTGTCAGCTCAGGAAGAAGCTGAGGACAAGACAGAGAGAATCAAGGTTATCTGCTAGCTCTGTGGTGGTAGAACATCACACATGTGACCAGGCTGCAGGATCAAAAACACATACAATCAAGAAAAGTGGTATGGGGGAAAGGACATGAAAATCTCAGGCAAGAGGCCTGGAGAAAGATGGAGACCATCCCCAGAGTAGAAATCTGAGGGTATTACCTTCTAACTGCCAGGTTGAGATTTCTTGGCTTTGCACTTCACCTTTTCTTAATGGAGACCTTCTTATGTAATTCTGGGGCTGAGCCCTCCATGCCAATACAGTCAATGTTTAAATCAAACTCTTGTTTTTCTGCCTTGACTGTCTGATATGGTTCTGTCTGCCATTGAAGAGTGACAAAGGCAACACACTGAACTAGCGAACCTGTGGGATGGGACCTCTCTGCGCTGGAGTTACCCTGAATAATAAGGCAGGCAATAACTACTCTGTATTAGCAATGTAGCTTCCTGGCTAATGTACTAAATAATAATAATGTGCTGGAATGCCCTCTTCCAAAGATTCCATCCAGTTCTCCCTTTCTGACCAAAAGTGAAGACGATCGCCTTCCGTTGGACTATTAATAGTATTACCACAGCACTATGTTTCTCATCTAGTGACCTTGCTGCAAGCCTTGTGCAAATTACTATCTTTTTGATTCTCATATGTCTGATTTTATTATTTGACTTGCATTTTAAATTGTATGCAATTATATTAAAAGCCTATGGCAGAAAGAAAGACATAAATATTAACTGTTTTTTAAAACAGGTCTTGCCCTAACAATGGCAATCCCTGAGTCTTTGCATTACTTGCAAGATAGGGTGGGCAAACAATCCCTTTCTGCTTCCCAAACTACTGCTCAAAATGAGTAGAACTGAATTTTTCAAAGCTTTATTTTGTACGTGGATGTGGCTTTAGGTGCTAAACAGATTTTGTAAAGTGTGTATCTCATTTCTTAGTCTGCTCTCTGAGGTGGGTCCCAAAGGTGCTTTTTCAAGAGGCATGAAGACGTTTTGCTTCTCATCCAAGAAGCTTCTTCAGCTCTGACAGGATGGAGGGGAGAAAAAGAATGCAAATGAGCAGCTGTCTGCTAGGAATATAAATCCGTCCATTCAGATCTGAAGAAGCTTCTTGGATGAGAAGTGAAACATCTTCAGAGAAAACAAGAAAGTCCAGTTGCCTCTTGAAATAAAAGCACCTTTGGGACAACCATGAGCTGGATGACTGAAAATCTCCATAGACATGTCCCCCAGGTGGGCCAATTTTTGTGGAAGCTTCTAAGGTACCTATTTTGAGTCCCAACCTTCCTGACAAGGCACCAGGATTTGCATAGCCCCATTCAACAATGAGGGAGCAGAGGAGAATATGCTGGCAAGGCAGGCACTAATTTGGGTCCCTTCCCTCCGCTTGGTGTGTCTCTTGGAGACCTTCTAATGTCCAGCTGCCTTGAGGTACATCGCACCAGTTGGGTTCCTACACATGAGCACAGCTGCGGGGAAAGGGAGTTTGGGGCTCCATACATATCTAGAAAGAGGAAGGGGAAGGGGAAGGTGAGCTTGGGAGGGACAGCCCCATGCTACTTACGTCAAGGGAAGGTTCAGACCCATCCACAGGTCCAGGTGGCGCTCCCATTCCAGGACCAGGGTTGAAAGGGAGCTCCCCTCCATGTGCTGGGCCTCCAGTGCCGGACTGTCCTGGTGCCTGGCGTGATGGTGGGGGAGGAAGAGAGGGATTCCGATGGTGGAGCTGCGGCTGCGGCTGCTGCTGCTGTTGTTGCGGTGGCTGCTGGCCCGGCTGATTGCTAAGGTTGGGGTTGTTTAGGCCCTGTTGCACGGGATTGTGTGAAGAAGGATCCATCCTGCTTGATGGAGGCATCTGCAATTGCAAAAGAAGAAAGCAAAATTGCTGAGAAACAGGAGGACGGGCAGAGCTGCAATCCCAGGAGAGCTTCACCATCCCACAATGCAGACCCTTTCTTTGGTGCAGGCAACTTCCTCCCCCAATGTTCTCCCATCCCACCCTGTGGACCACCCAAGGAGACTACATTCCCATGTAGTGCAAAGACATATCTTTTGTTGACTTGGCTGGGTCTGTACACCAGCCTCAATGATCAACAACAGGCGGCTTACAGTTAGATAAAAGCTAAAACATAAAAAGTT
>JANHJO010000002.1:607192-618115 GCA_032468235.1 Pseudoxyrhopus heterurus
CATCTGGCCCACGGGCTGGGAGTTTGACAGCCCTGAGCTATGGAAAATAATCCACAGCATTTTTTTCCAACCTTGGGGACTTTAAGATGTGTGCACTTAAAACTCGCAGAATTCCCCAGCCGCCATTGAAGCCCACGCATCTTAAAGTTCCCAAGGTTGGGAAAAACTGGTCCAGAGGTTTTCTCTTGTATGCTGCTTTCCTAACGAAGGTCCTTTCTTGGATTTAATATCCCAAATGTCTTTGTTTTTGCCACAGCCGCCTCAAATATACTCACTTGCAAACAGGACATCTCCAAGTCCCCCTTTCACAGTTTAGCTGCAGATAGGATTCTAAGTCAAAGCACTGCACAGAGAAAGAAAACAGGACTCAATTGGGCAAAAGGCATTAGGGACAAGGGCAACTGTCCAATTTCAGGAAAGGATGATACCTGTGCTGGATCTCTTTGAAAGCTTTCCCTTCCACAAGAGTCAATGATTGGGGTTTTCTTCCTCTCTTCCCTTCAACAGCCCTCCTCCCTTTGTCAGCAGTTCATTGTTCTTGCTGCAGGGCTCTGTTCCCACCTTCTCCGTTAGCCAGAGGGTAGGAAGACATGGGAGATGATCAGAGACTCACCTGTATGTGCCTGCAGTCATGACCCCTGGCGGGAAGCTGGATTCTCCGAAAAGTAATGGGGCACTTCAGAGACACCTTAATGGCTGTCTGCTCCACACCATCTTCGCCATTTGGACCTGGAGTCCCAGGGATTGTGCCGCTGCTGAAGTTCCGTTTGACTAAGGATGGAAAGGGAAAAATGATGTGTCAATACAGACCCAATGTGGATCAAGGGCAGATTTGAAAGACCACTGGGTCTTTTTCTGCTGTCAGTTTTCTGTTTCCATTTTTCTACGCAACTCAATGGGCTAGAAGCGGTGATGGCCAGCAGAGTTGGGAAAGGGTTGAGATTGGGACACAGGAGGCCTTTTCTTATTTCTTTCTTTCTATTTTGGCTTTTTCTGCCTCTATCAAATTGCCCATAGTCTAACCTGATACGTAGTATTCCAACCTCAGCTAACAATGATAAGAGCTTCCCTGGTCCATCTGATAATTTGGCCCTCCTTACAGGTAGTCTTTGACTTACAGCCATTTATTTGAACTTATGACAGTGCTGAAAAAAAGTTATTATGACTGGTCCTCACACTTACAAACGTCATAGTGTCCCTGTGACCACATTATCAAAATTCGGACACTTGGCTACCAGTAGGTATTTAGAATGGCTGCAGCATCCCAGAGTCATGATCGCCATATGTGACTTCCCCAGACAAGCAAAGTCAACGGGGGAAGTCAGATTTGCTTAGCAGCCATGCTGTCTGGCGAATTCTGGGAGTTGAAATCTACAAGTTTTAAAGTTGGCAGGTTGAACACCCCTGCTCTACACTCTTCTGTCTGATCTTCAGAACAGCCTTTTCCAATTTGGCGCATTCAGAGTAGTTCGATTCTCATCAGGTCTACTCCAATGACTTACAGGAAGCATGGAAATTTTCCCTTTTCCTCCTGAGCTATGCATTTGTGAAACATCTGCCCCATTGCCATGCATCTCTGATCCCAACCTAATGGAACTTTACAGGAATTCTGCTGATGGCTTTTACTCTCCTGAAGAACCAGGCCAGACAGTTCTGTCTCGTTGGCCAGGCTTTACAGGTGGGGAAGGATGCCAAAGGGTGGAGATACTCACTTTTGGTGATGCAGTGCTCGGCTGGCAGCAGCCGCTTCTTGATCAAGCCTTGCAAAACGGACCGTACCGAAGGCCTGTGCACCAATTGCAGGACAAAAAGGTGGGACTAAAACAAAGAAAGAAGAGAAGTCACCAGGGCTAAACACACTCACAATTTGTATTACATGACAAAGTAGTGTCAGATCTGCCATCTTCAGCATGTCTTGCTTCCTGTCATAAAATGGAGGGAGCAGGATGGGGAAGTAGGGAAGTAAGGAGGAAGGGGTGACAGGGTGACAGGAACCAGAGGTGTCAATTTGAAATGAACTGGCTGATCAAGGATGGAGCTGTGAGAACAGGAATGCGAAACTCAACCAAAGAAGTGCCAAACCCCAAAGCTGTTTCCAAAACATTGGAGGACAATGATGGGCCAGTCAAGGGGGGAGGATCTGGGAGACAGGAAAACTGTAGGCTTTGCATGGGAATAGTCAGATCCAGCTTTGCTTATGCTGTAGCTGCTTGACTATGTTGAACCTTTCACTTCAACGAAATGGAGTTCAAGGGTCTTTCTTTCCTCAATGTCCAAGTTTGGACAAGCCTGACATACAGACAAAAAGGCTCTTCTGAACCTAGAGAAGTGGGTATTTGAACCCAGGGACCAATCAATGAAAATAGTATGAATGAAAAGCTACTCCACAAGGAAATGGTATTCACACAATCCACTTATGAATTTGCTGCTGCAAGGAATGACAAAAGTAGCTCATTTGGCTTAAAATAGAAGAAACCTCCCCTTTATCCTGGACTTCCTGGACCTGTGTGGATTTAGAGGCAGAATTCATCCAGCCAAGAGTAGGCCAAGACCATCTTCCCTGATCTGGTGCCCTCTGAGTAGGCTGGGACTGCAGTCCTATAGAATTCTGTATTCTAAAGGAATTTGGGAGTAGCAGTCTCCACCTACCCAACAGACCTCAAGTTGGAAAAAGCTGATACAGGAATTTTGGGAATTAGGACAAATGGCAGTGGAGGTGGCCATCTCTTATGAAGCAGCCTGGAGTATCAATACCCTTCACAAAAAAACAGAGGCTCAGAGAAGCTGCTATCTTCACTCTAAAGACCATTACCAAACAAACAGAAGTCAAACTTACACAGCAGCAAGCCGTGACTGTGATCTGGATGGTGTTCCTGCCGGGCTGGCAAACCTGCTTTAGGTAGAGGGGTTTGTGTGAAGTCTTGTTGTCTCCCCGCTCGATGGTCAGAGGGGTGGCATTCACGCTGACCTGGACTGAGGCTGGCCAGTTGGTGTTCATTTGTCGGTCCTCGTGATGGTAGCATTTAAACTGCAACTCTAAATCAGGTCTGTGAAGCAGAGAGGAACCACAAAATGCCTTTCTAAAGAAAATACTCATGGTGCCTTGGAGAAGGCAGGGAGACCATGAGGATAAGAACTTTGCAATGGGAGAAAACTCTAGTATGTCCCATTTCTTTTGGCCATGAACCTGTGTGGTCCTGCTGAGAATTGTGCTGCTGGAGCGCAATTCCCAGCAGCCCTAAAGAACACTGCCAAAAGCAATGGGTGCTGAGAACTGTAGCGGATCAACACCTGGAGGATCACAGTTCCTCATCTCTATCGTAGAGTTCTCCCTGGAAATGCAGAACCTCTCCCTAGAGCAGGGTTTCCCAGGTATATGAACTTCAACTCCCAGAATTCCACAGCCAGCATGGCAATTGCTGAGAATTCTGGGAGTTGAAGTCCTCTCACCTTTAATTTGCCAGCAGTGGGAAACACTCTCCTAGAGAGACCGGAAAAACATTTTCTTCCCAGCTAAGGGAAGTTCCTTCTTCATTGGTTAAGATTTATGAAATTGTTTATTCACACAGCAAAAGAACACCTACAAACGCCTAGGGGAGAAGGGCTAGAATTTTTTTCGGTGAAATCTTTGGAAAGTCTCTCTCAAACAGACCTGTCAACAAGTTATTTGAAGTAATTATTGAATTAAAATCAGCAGGATGATATTCAAACACCCTCCTTAAATGATAACTGATACAGAGTCACTTGGTAGAAAGATGGACAGGACATAAATTTAACAAATAAACTGAAATGAAGCAGTTAACAACTAGTTGATAGCTACTACTGTTTTCCCTTTCATTCTCTACTGCTTTTCCTCCACTATTTCTCAGCTATCAAAGCAAATCCTTGAATAACCTCACTTGCATTATTGTTTTTTTTCTCCAGAATATTTTCATCTTTTCCTGGAACTTTCATCTATCTGCGAAAGAGCGTCTCACAGAGTTCAAGTGATTGCCAGGTACAGCCCAGAGAGTCAGAATAAAGCAGAACCTGTTGCTGCTTTTTTCAGAAATGGCCAATTAAAATAAAACTGGATGATTCCCAGAGTTCGTCTATGCTATTTCAGAAAGAAGATATGGACCAAGGCTGTAGAAACAACAGGGGGGAAATGTACTATTGTACAGAAAGGTGGACTTGAGATCATAAATAGGTCCAGTTCAAAGAACATTTTCTGGTTTTCAGGACTGTTGGAGTTAGGAGGCAAATAACACAGTTTAGAGTTATGCTCTTTTGCTTTGTTCCAAGGTGGGCTCAAAAGCAATGATGGAGTAAGTTCTAGTTTATTCTCTGCTCCCAGCTCACCACTAAAAAAAAGAACCATGCAGTGTTCTGGATTCAGCTTTCGACCATCTTTCAAAAGCTGCCTGTACTTAACGATCAAGGCAACAGAAGTCAATTCTATGTTAGAGAAGGAACAAGATGATATGTTTACTTAGTAGCATGAACTTAGGAAAATCATCATAGGTCTCACCTGAGCATCAGAGTCTTGTAAACAGAGTCCCTGAGCTGGAAGACATGGTTGCTGACTGCCAAGTTGTGCTGAAGGCGGAAAGGCTCCAACACTACACCATCCCGTACAGGGAAGGTCAAACGCAACTCATCACAAGGGTTTCCTGGTGGGACAAGAAAAGAGAGTGGGCTGATCATGATCGGAAGGTGCATAGCCATAGGTGCAGGGATGATATGGGGCAGAGGAGCCAAGGCAGGTGTGGAGGGAACCAGGCTGACCCAGCAACAGGGGACATAGTAAGAGATTGTCTGGGCTGTGGGGCATGGCAAGGGGCAGCCAGATGGAAAAGTGCTGCAAGTGGTGTGAAGAACAGGCCTGGCTTCTGTCTTGACTCCACTAGGGCTGTCATTTCCTTTCCTCCCCCTAATTCTGTTGAATTTTGCAAGCATTTGGGGAACGGATTTTGGCACTCCCTCTTCTTTCTATTCCCACTGCAAGTTAAGGAAGTCTCTCAAGATTTTTTTCCCCAGCACCAAACTGCCATTCCTTAACTGCCACGGAACACACCTGACCCTCAAAATTCCATTGCTCTGCAAGTAGTCCCAAATTCACATCAAGGTCCAAAACCCAGCCAATATGTAGAATCCAGAGGGGACGTTTCTCCAGGACTCAACCATTTTGAGTTGCAGGGGGTGCACTGAGATGAACAGGCACACCTGTGTGAACTGGGTGCCTCATTTTTCAAATCTCTTTTGGGGATATTGGAGACGTCCATTTCTTGCAAAAAAATGTGACTTTGTAAAATGGAGTGGTACAGTCAAGAAAAGTTTTGCAAATTTGAATGCTATTTTGGCTTTCTTTTTTTATTGTGTACTACCCCAAGTCTCACAACTGAGATGGTCTATAAATATTGTAAATGAATAAATCAATTAACCAGTGAATTGTTGTTACTAAATGATGTCTCATATGCTCTTTAGCTGGGAGAAGCCATAGATCAGCCAGATTGGAAGGACTTTCTCAGCGTCTAAGACTTACCAGATGGAGAAGGATGCAAAGAACCAATGTTAGGAGATGGAGAAGGATGCAAAGAATTGATATTGGGTTTGATGTCTGGAAGGAATGGTGACTTCACATCCTGTCCTGGGGACATGTAGGGAGGGATATTACTTCCAGGGGTCATTGGAGGTGTGGGATTACCAGGTAAAGGAGAGCTTGGATAACCAGGCATGGATCTTCCCGGCTAAAAAGAGAACAGAATTATAACTCAGATGTTATCAAATCTTATGAAGCTTCAGCCCACCTTCTAGTAAAAACAATCCCAAACTTTACACAATGGAGTACAAGTTGAAAGTCTTCTGAATATTGAACCAGAAAAAAGATGGCTGCATTTACATCCTACTGAATGCCTATTTTCCAAACTAATATCCTTGAGATATATTAACCTCATGGACACAAAGGAGTGGGAAAAATTGGCACGTCCATGTGCTGAGGGTTCCTCACCTCTTTTTTCTGTGGGTCTCTCCCACCCAGCCATTATTGCCCAAAATGATTACAAATAGTCTTTGACTTATAACCACAACTGAGCCCAAAATTTATATTGCTAAGTGAGATATTTGTTAAGTGAATTTTGCCCCATTTTACAACCTTGCTTGTCACAGATGTTAAGTGAATTATTGCGGTTGTTAAGTTAGTAACATTGTTGTTAAGTGAATCTGGCTTCACCATTGACTTTGCTTGTCAGAAGGTCACAAAAGGGGATCACATGATCCTGGGACACTGCAACCATCATAAATATGAATCAGTTGCCAAAAAGCTGATCATGTGAATGTGGGGATGCTACAATGGTCGTAAATGTGAAAAATGGTCATAAGATCACTTTTTTCAATTCCATTGTAACTTTGAGCTGTCACTAAATGAACTGTTATAAGTTGAGGACTACCTGTACTTAGAATTATGCAATAGGAAGAATTATAGGAAGACTGTTTAAAGCAGGGGTGTCCAACCTTGGCAACTTTAAGACTTGTGGACTTCAACTCCCAGAATTCCCCCAGCCAGGAGTTGAAGTCGACAGGTCTTAAAGTTGCTGAGGTTGGACATCCCTGCTTTAAAGTATCAAACCCTTACAATTGTGCACGCAAGGATTCTAAAAAAAATGTAACTCTCAACGCAAGACCAAGGCAGTGTTTCTTCTTTCTGGGGCCATTCACTCACAACAGTGAGCAGAATCCAGTCTGTTTTTACATGGCTGGTTTCCTCTTTTGGACTTTTCAGCTGGAGTCTGGTGGTTGGCCTGTTCTCATTTTTTGCTAATCCTCAGCCATCTATGAAAGGGCCAAGTGTTCTACAGAAGCAACCATTTCCCTTTATCTTTATAGACCGCCAAAAAAAATATTGCATGTCAGCCTTCTCAAGCTTGAACTGGCAGTGGGTAAACAAGGACATAAAGATGCAAGACTTCCTGATTTACTGTCGATCACATTGTGATCTCTGTGTACCAAATAAGAGTTCTATTTATACTTCAATCGATGTCCAACCTCTTGCCTATTCTCTCACCTACTTTACGAAAAGCGCTACTGGTAGAAACTACTCTCTTGTAGATGAGAGAGACAGTTTACACCTGTATCTTATTTTGGGGACCGCAAGATCCGGTATCAGGCTATGTGCTTTTTACCATGTGAAAACTATCTCCTGTGCCGCATATATTTCAATTTTCCCCCAAATGTCCATTTTTTTCAAGTTAAAAACAGTTGGAAAAAAAGACACCCAATTTTGGCCACACTAAGGGAAGGCTCTTGGAAGTTAAAATGTAACATTATTCTCTTTGAGTGAAAAGGGCAACTCTGACCCATAATAGGGAATAGGAGCTAAACCCTTGAGATGACACAGGAGGAAAGTATTAAAAATGGACAAAAAATAATTTGCAAAAAGATGCAAGACAGTGTGGCTCTTGCTAACACATATACCCCTTTTCTTTAACGCAGTTGGCAGAAGTGTTTCTCCATTTTTTTTTCAAGTGGGATAAGAATGGAAAAAATGCCAGTCAAGAAATGAACCCAGTAAGAGGTTGATAGTAATTCTAAGCTAATATAAAAATATACAAAGTCAAAATCTTGTTTACATGATGCACCATTTGCTTCAATTCTGTTTAAGAAACAAGAAAAATGACCCAATGAAGAGCAGGATGTTGTGCTTTGTGTGTAAAAGGAAAGAGAAATGGATGAATGAGGGAAGGTATGAAGGGATGTTTTAGGCGGAAGAACTTTGTGAATCTATGTAAAACACATGAATAAGTCACCCTGGAATGCAGAGAAGATTGGTAAAGAAGATCTCCAGCCCCCCCCCCCCAAAGATGGGAACCTGGAGGCTAAAACATAGGAAGAACAGTTTCAGAAATTGGGGCTGTCTAGCCTAGTGAAAAGATGGACTAGGGGTGACACAATAGCAAGTGTTCCAATATTTGAGGGGCTGCCACAAAGAAGAGGGGGTCAACCTATTTCTCAAAGCACCAGAAAGCAGGACAAGAAATAATGGATGGAAACTGATTAAAGAGAGAAGCAACCTGGAACTAAGGAGAAATTTCCTGATAGTAAGAACAATCAACCAGTGGAACAGCTTGCCTTCAGAAATTGTAGAAATACAGCAGAGAGATAACACCTGACATCTAATAATAGCAATAGCACTTATGTACCACTTCATAGTGCTTCACAGCTCTCTCTAAACAGTTTACAAAATGAGCATATTGTCCCCTACAATCTGGGTCCTCGTTTTACTGACCTTGGAAGGAAGGAAGGCTGAATCAACCTTGAGCCAGTGAGAATCAAAATGTTGGCAGAGTTAGCCTGCAATACTGCATTCTAGCAGCTGTGCCACCATGGCTCTACATTATTGCAAAATACAACATTGCCAAATACCTTAGAAAGCCTCATCATGAGCAAACATTAGAACTCACCCCATTCATAGTAGCTTGTCCATAGCTATTGAAGTTGCCACCATTGAAATTGGCATTTTGACCATTGAACTGATCAGTAGGCTGGAAAGAGAAAAGTCAAAAACATTTGTTACTAGAGTAATCTGGGCCCTGACTCCCAAGGCAGGAGTTATCCATCAATCCAGTTTCATCCCACCTTGATTCCCAATCAGTACTTCTCAATTTTCTTAACTTTAAGATGTGTGGACTTCAACTCCCAGGATTCCCCAGCCAGCATGGGAGGTGAAGTCCACATATCTTAAAGGTGCCAAGATTGAGAAATGCTGCTTCAAAGGATACGGTTTCATAATTCTACAGTCTCATTTTATCCCAAGAGCAACCAATGACAAACAGAAGATTGCTGAATTCTCATATTATACTAGGGCAGGGGTGTCAAACTCACATCGTCATGGCAGCATCACGTTACATATCAGGACTTTTTCCCCCTTCACTAAACCGAGTGTGGGTTTGGCCAGCGCATGACGCATCCTGCCCGTGGGCCGGGAGTTTGACAGCCCTGTATTAGGGTCTGACCCTGCTAGTAATTTTTTGATCAATTTTCTTCAGCCCAAAAGAGGGCTTAGCTGCATTGAACTGCTGACTTGAAATCTGTTTCCAAAGAGTTTGCTGTGCATGAACTATTAGGAGCCAATTCTACAAGTTGTGTGCTTCTTAAATGTTGAATACTGGATGCTGAACAGCAAACAAGTTGAATCAAGTCCCTAACAAAGGGAAGAGAGTGGATCATGCAGCCAGCTAAACATCTCAGGACCTTGGAATTGCCTAACAATTATAGAACTTTCTCTCAGGCCTGATTTAAAGTCCTTCCACCCATATTATGTTTATGTAACACTTTTTCTTATTACAGGTAATCCTCAACTTATGACAATTGAGGCCAGAATTTCCACTGCTAAGCAAGGCTATTAAGTGAGTTGCACCCAATTTTAAAACCTTTGCTGTGAGTTTTAAGCGAATCACTGCAGGGTTAAGCGAATGAAATGGCCTCTAAATGAATCTGGCTTCCCCCATCGACTTTGCTCAGAAAACAACTGGGAAGATTGCAAATAACCATTGTAAACATATGCTGATTGCCAAGTGCCTGAATTTTGATCATGTGACTGTGGGAGGATGTGATGGTTGTAACTGCGAAAACCTGTTTTAAGTAACTTTTTTCAGTGCCATTGTAGTCACTAAACAACTAGTTGTAAACAAAGGACTACCTGTTTATACTATAGCATCATTGTTCTTATATTTTATATTGCTGGCCTGAGAAAGAAACATCCATTCATCTGCATTTATACAATACACCAATGTGTACCTTAGTTGGGTTCGCACAGTATGGAAAGGTAGTCTTGCCCAACAGGGTGTTCTGCAGAGGGATGCAACTTTTCTACTGAAAGTCTATGCTGGCTACAGATTTGGAGAAGGGAAATCAAATCTATTTGAAAGAGAGCCAGACTGAGGATGGTTGAACTAAACTGCAACCAAGGTTTACAATGATAAAGATTAGATTCATTCAATGCAGTAAACCAGACAAAAAAAAACCTTTATTACATTATATGTGTTCCCAGCAAGGTCAGTAGCTAGTTATGTGTTGTGTCCCATCTGCAGGAAATCTCTATCGCTAGATTGACCTAACAAGCCCCTTCTTTCATTTCATGTTCTGCCAAGAACATATGGGGAAGTATTATTGGATATCATGAATTATGTTCTAACTTACACAGATATAGGTAGCATTGGCAGTGACACAAGTTTCTTTCATTATTTATTTTAAGTATCTTCTGTAAGATGCCTTACAGTTGGGTTTGATTCATTTTATATTGGATCAACTGTCCATCACATTGCTGCTGCTCCATCAATATCATCTGGAAAGCTGCTAAAGCTATTTCCAAATTATGTCAGTTTTGCCAGAAAGCTGAAGATGAGGAAATGACTGAGACTTGGAATGCATTGATCTTGCTTTGCATCTGAAATTACTTTCAGGATAATATGGACCACATCTGCAGGAACAAAAGAAGACATAGTGACATTTAAAATAAAAAACCATAATTTTTAAATTGAGATAAATTCACTTTTTAAAATGTGGGTGGAATTTAATCCGGTTAGATTATATGCATTTTCAGCTCATTTACTCATTTCTAAGTGGTGCAGGCAGACAGAATTCCATGAAAGTACCTTCATGGGACTCTACAATTCCCACTTCTGTGTCCTCCAAATGCAGGCCAGGCATTCCACCATTTCCCATCTTTAACAAACAGTTCCTAAAAAGACGTGGGGAATTATTAGAAATCTTTATTGTTACATGTTGTTAATTTTTTGAAGGTGGTTATTTCCCTGACCTTTTTCTAGCATTATCATGTTTCACTTTGCTGTGCATGGGGAACCTCCCAATGTTGTTGTTGTTGTTAGTTGCAAAGTCGTGTCTGACCCATCGCGACCCCATGGACAACATTCCTCCAGGCCTTCC
>JANHJO010000002.1:664324-676506 GCA_032468235.1 Pseudoxyrhopus heterurus
AGTATTTCCTCCCAATACAGCAGTGTAAAAAGCTTTAAACAACCCTTCCCCTTTAAGAAAGTCAAGCCCCAGCAAAGAGGAAAAAGAAACTGCTGGGAGAAGGAGACAGTAAATCTAGGCATCCTGCAAAGAATATAATAGGAGAGGCAGTTTCTGTAAGCCCCATTAGGCTAGAAACAACACCAGAATGTTTTCTTCCTGCCTTCCTTACAGGATTAGCCCTGTAAAGTGGAAAAAACAAAACAGAAGGAGATTTCTTCCAACAACCGGTTCTCTGAACCGTTTAGGAAGTTAACAACAGGTTCTAGAGAACAGATGCGAACCGGTAGAAACCCACCCCTGCTTCCATGCTCTATGCCAGGGGTCGCCAACCTTGCTGGCTGAGGAATTCTGGGAGTTGAAGTCCACAAGTCTTAAAGTTGCCAAGGTTGGAGACCCCTGCTCTATGCCTTTATATTAACATAACGGACTGTTTGGGACCTGTAACGGCGTCTTCCTTCTTGTATGTATGTGCTCATGGTGGAGGCCTCTTCATCCTGCATCCTGCTGCTAGTCCTGTCCCCAGGACCCATCCTCTCTGCTCCTCACAGGCTTCGGTTTAGGCTTCGAGATCAGCTTGGCAAGACACATTCCAATCCCCTTCTGCCCATCCCTATTATGTGCCCCATTCTCATATAATCCCAACTGCTCCCATTGGCCTCATTTACCTGTTGGAGGTTGAAATATTCTGGGTGTGCATGTGACTTGACTCACAATCAGGGACATTTCTGATTGTGAAGTTAAGCAGCTCTCCTTTGTGTAATACACAGCAGAAACCTGTAGTGCTTCTGACACTCAGGTGACCCTCTGCCTCTTTGTCAAGGAAATGGTACATTCAGTTCAGTTCTACTCATTAAATTAAACCACGCTCGCTTTTTCTTTAATGAAGTGAGAAGTTGGTATAGTATCAAAGAAGTGTGCCTGGTGGCTCATTTGCTCTGTTGCTCTTGGCTCGGTCTCCTTTCTAGGCTTTCATTATCCTGAGCTGAGGTGAGGGATCACCTTTGAAATGCACTCTGACAGTTTCACTTTCTCCCTTTCTTAGACGGTTGGTTTGCAAATGACCCAGGCCACCTTACAAGCAGATTCTTGAGCGAGAACTGCACCCTCCCCCTCAGAATCATGTAAATTAAACTCCTGTAAGCAATTTATCACAAAATTAATATTTGCCTTCTCTTTCCTTTCTATTGCATCTGCTCCAGCTTACTCACTTCCACGTGATAAATGTAAAAAGAAGAGAACCAACATTTCTCCTGTACACATGACTGCATGTTCAAGAGTGCAATACCTTCTATAGGTGGTTGAGAAGCCCCTTCCCCAGAGCCTGTCTGAAAAGCTGTGCTTTGGAGACTATTCTGGCCTTTGCAGCCTCTTTGCTTCTTCACCTGGCCTCTTGTGTCTTCCTTTGTCCTCACGATTTCAGGAAAGTTTTCATTTTGAATTATCTTGAATGATCCTTCAAGCTTATCCTCACAAACGGTAACATTCCTGACTCTGTTTCTGAAAGTTGATTCCTTTCTTAAGATTTGCTTTACTCCCCAGGAGCCTGCCCCCCCTCCCCGACACCTTTTGCACAGCTGCTGGAACCCACCCACATGGAGGAGGAGGAAGCATTCTGGGTGTGATGTGAGCTTTCCTGAGAGCAGGGATCTAACCTGAGCCATGATTAGTGGAGCAGGCTTCATAACTCTATTAGAAAGAAGGTTTATTTGCAGGAATCCTATAACAGAAGCAAGGCCTGGCTAAAAACATCCCACCAGGAGGCGAGCCCAAGGTGTGCTTGGGAAGGAGGGCAGAAAGAAGCCACTCAAGATCAGCAATCTTTTAGACAAAGAGCAGCAGGACAGACCAAACAGAGAGAGAAGGCAAATCCTTAGTCCTCCTGCCTACATCCCAGATGTATGCAGAGATTGGATGACAGCCCAGCGAAGTTTTTCTACAAAGAAAGCAACAGGATGGCAGTGTTTCATCTGTGGTGACAAGTCTCATTTAAGGAAAGACTGTTTGCAGAGACAGGATGAAACAGGTGTTGCAAAAGTTGGCTATTGTAACAGCTGGGACAAATGGTTGACTGACAGTGGGGCTAGTCAAACACTTGTTAATAATGCTAAATTATTTTACAGAATGGATCCAGCTGGAGGTGATGCAGTGGCCTTGGCAAATGGCCAGAAGACTAAAGTCACCAGAAAAGGCAGTGTGGTGATTCCATGTCTGAAAGAAAAGTTTAACAATATATTGTGTGTGCCTGAAATGGAACATAATTTACTGAGTGTCTCTAGTCTAGACCAAAGGAGGTTTGAGACCACATTTGTAAATGGGAAGTGTCTCATAAAGAAAAATGGGATTGTATGTGCAAAGGGCATAAAGCAGGATAATCTTTATGTGTTGCAGGGACAAAAGGTTCGATGTGCCCAAACATTTGGAAATGTGGCACAACATGATTCATGTGTTCATCTTCTGCACAGAAAGCTTGGCCATGCCAGCTTCAGAGTTTTGCAAAAAATGCAACACTATGCAGAAGGATTGAACTTAAATGGATGTAAGGCATACTTGGACTGTGCAGTATGCAAATCATCAAAGTCCAAAGCAAAGTGAGCAAAAGTAACACAAGGCAGACAACAAGAGCTCTAGAGATGGTACATGCAGATTTGGTGGGGGCAATCCAAGCCAGTTTGGAGGAGCAAAGTATGTGCTGGTCATTGTAGATGACTACATCAGGTTTGGGTTCTGCTATTTACTGAAAAGTAAAATAGAGGTGCTACCGAAATTTAAGCAATGGATAAGCTTTGTAGAAAGGAGATATAAGCAACAGGTATGTCAGCTGCAAACTGACAGAAGTTCAGAATTCATGTCAGCAAATTTTCAACAGTGGTTGGGTCAGTTAGGAATAAAACACAGACGCATCAAGGTATGGAAGCTTATTGACTGCAAGAACTTATTATGCAAGTATGTGAGCCCAGGGGTTGCCTAAAGTCTTTACTTGTGTGCTAGTCAGATGGGCTGTAAAATTACACACACTCTGACATGGTTCTAGTTGTTTCCACTTGACAATTTCTTTCCCAGAGAGATTCATTAGGGTCTGCTATTGCTAATGGCTGGAATCCGAGTCTCACCTCTACAGATGATGGGGAACAACAGAAGATAGTCCGTCCTATAGCCTTGCATAGTATCTTCTTGCCCCCTCAGTGGAAAAAAGAGGCTCAACTAGACAGACATTTGTCCTGGTCCATTAGAATCCTTTGCATTAATCCATATTAGACATTTGTGTTCATACTATAATGTACATTGGGCACGGGGTAAGGTTACTATCACAATTCTCAACCTGACAGGAGCTAGCATTTAACTCTTCTACTCTATTATGGACACAGGACATATTTTGTTTTGTTTTTTCTCAGTGAGGTGGGTTTATTTTTCCTCTATTCCCACACTAACTGTTGTTAGAATTGATCCTCCCTCTTGGTCCTGTGCTTTAATGACATTTGAAATAATTACACCAATTGAGCCTTAGTCTTCAAAGTACACTTGTCTAGAATTCCATGTGCATCACACCAATCTTTCAGACCGGATGCCCAGAGTTTCCAACAGAAAATTTGATCATTCTCTAATAGAAAAGGTTAAGTTTCCAAAGGGCCAGCTCTAATTTGAGAACGTATCAACTTACAAACATTGAATCAGAAACATCATTTCTTGCAATAAATCCTAAAATAATATTTGACAAAAATTTGCATTAACTAAAAAGGATTATAGGGTTGGGCTTCATTAATTAGTCTGCAAATCAGGAGCAATGACAGCAAATACATTCTCACTTTTTCCAACTATTATCCCTCTTTATTGTTGGTTTTCTACAATCTCTTTGTGGCTAGAAAATCTTCATTCTCCAATTCTTATTCCCCCAAAAAAATTTTTTGACTATGCAAGCTACTGGTGACAGTAGTTTACAGACAATGGTGTAAAACAAATATTGGCAATTAATTCTGCAAGATAAGTCACATTTAACAATATGGTCTGAATCATGTACTCTGCAATTTATGTTCATAAAGTGAGTCCACAAAAGAATTGATAAATTCTCAAAATAACTGAGTAAACAAAGCTGCTTTCAAGAATCACTTTGTTTATACTCGTTATTTAAATCTACAACTTCTAGTAATGTTGGTGTTGTATTAAAAAATGACAATACCAGCATCTGGTGGACCTGCAGGGTTCATGAAGGCCTCTGATCTCACAAGTAGGAATCAAATAGTTTTGAATTTCTGGGATCTTCTAATCTGGTTATCGCTATCCACAATGCTCTCCAGGACACCTGCTCTCAAGCACCGATTAGAAACGTCACTGGATAGATGCAAAGTCAAGCTTCTAATAGAGATAAGACAGAACATTTATTGTACAGGTAGTCCTCAACTTAAGACCCAACTGAGCTCAAATTTTATGTTGCTAAGTGGGATAGTTAAGTAAATTTTGCCCCATTTTACGAGCTTTCCTGCCACAGTTAAGTGAATCACTGCAATTGTTAGTAACACAGTCCTCATTGACTTTGCTTGTCAGAAGATCGCAAAAGATGATCATATGACCCCGGGACACTGTAAACTTCATAAATATGCCAAGCATCTGAATTTTGACCACGTGACTATGAGAATGCTGCAATGGTCATGTGAAAAACGGTCTTAAGTCACTTTTTTCAGTGCTGTCAAACTTCAAATGGTCACTAAACAAATGGTTGTCAGGTCAAGGACTACCTGTCTGTTCCTTGCTCCTACCTTTGCTACCTGTTCATGTCTGAGTGAGACTGAAAAGGCCCGTTTGGCATGCTAAAATCCCTAAATGGCCTTCCTCCAGATTATTCTGCCTCCCACCCTGAGATCTTATGAGAGGTTCACACAAGTTACTGAGCCATAGTACAGTTTTGCACCACTAGCATTTCCAGGTGATAAACGGCTGCTGTGCTGCTCCATTCTCTCTGAACATACACAAACTGCCTTTCTATTATCAAAGAAAAGCAGCCCGCAATGATAAGCAGGACTCAGTCCTGCCTCCCCTGACAGCTTTCCTTTTTATAAAATGCTTTTCCGGGGAATATGTTCTCAAATGCACAGGCTGGCACTGATTCTATCAACCACCCACCCATCTGGCTGCACTCTTTAATGCATTTTAGGGGATGCAAAGGGAAGCCGTCTATGGGACTCTAAGTCTAGTTGCAGGTTATCCTGTCAGTCACTGTCAACTGCAGTCTCTCTCTTTCTCTCTCTCCCTCCCCCCTCCCTCCTTCTCTCCCAAGAGCTGCAATGCCTTTCAACTGGGAAGGGGATGACACAGACAGGTGGGCTAAAGCTAATCAGCCCGGGGAATGCCAAGAGTGAGCAATCCCCTTTTCTCCCCCCCCACAAGAGCTGACATTATCAGCATGTCACCTCTAAATTGTGAAAAGGGAAGACTTGAGACTTCCCACCTTCACTGCAAGGAAGATGCAAGAACCTTGGGGCAATGACTTGCATATTGCTGATTGATATAATGTATGGGCCAAACTGCAGCCAGTCAAGTTGTGATGATGGTTGGGGAGGAAGAGCACCAATCCACCGAACACTCAAAATGAACCATTCAGTCACTGAAATAGATACTGTGTTGGAAAGAATAGAAGGCTTTAAGATGGCAATTAAACTGTGCACAAAAGGATATGCATCCTTTTATGCTAGCCTACCCCAACATGGCTGTGTGGGTGATAGGATTGATTGATTGATCAATTTCTATAGTCACCCATCTCAGTCAATGACTGAAGGTAGTCCCCAACTTATGATCACAATTACGCCCAAAATTTCTGTTGCTAAGTGAGACATTTCTTAAGTGAATTTTGTCCCATTTTATGACCTTTCTTGCAACAATTGTTAGTTGAATCACTGCAGTTGATAAGTTAGTAACCTGGTTATTAAATGAATCTGGCTTCCCCATTGACTTTGCTTGTCAGAAGGTCACAAAAAGGGATCACATGACAGTGGAATACTGCAACTGTCATAAATACGAGTCAGTTGCCAAGTGTCTGAAATTTGATCATGTGACCATAGGGATGCTGCAATGGTTGTAAGTGTGAAAAATGGTCTTAAGTCATTTTTTTCAAGCCATTGTAACTTCAAATGGTCACTAAATGAACTGTTATAAATCAAGGACTACCTTGAGATTACAGCAATTACAGTATCTCTGGAGTGCCCAGCGAAGGATAGCACTACCATAGCTTTGGCAGATCCTGAAGCCTAAGCAGACCTAGTACCTATGTACTATGTATAAAAGTTGCCCTGAACATTTGCTTGTAAATGAATGTGAAAAAGGTTAAATATACAGGGTGTAGCCGTATTAACTACACTGACTGACTTTGGTTTTCATCCCTCTGAAAATGTGAGTGAAATTGATTTAGTTCTGACCAGATTTCGCTCCTCTGTCCTGGCCCAGCCTCCTAAAGGGAGTGCGGCCTTCAGCACCTTATTCAACATTGTGGGCTTACTTATAACCAGATTTGTTCAAGAAGTGCTATGGATCTGGTGAGAGGGACAAACCTTCACAAGAGAGGCTTCCGAACAGCCTCTTGACAAAGGGGCAATTCATCACTGCCATGGTGCTGCAGAGACATACAGGTAGTCCTTGACTTACAGGGGTTCGTTTAGTGACTGTTTGAAGCTAAACAGCATTGAAAAAGTGACTTATGTCCATTTTTAACTCTTACAACCACAGCAGCATCCCCCGGGTCACTTGATCAAAATTCAGGTGCTTGGCAACTGGTTCATATTTATGACGGTTGCAGGGTCCCAGGATCATGTGATCCCCTTTCCCGACCTTCTGAACAAACAAAGTCAATGGGGAAGCCAAATTCACTTAACAACCGCAATGATTCCCTTAACAATGGTGGCAAGAAAAGTTGTAAAATGGGGCAAAGCTCATTTAACAAATGTCTCACTTAGCAACAGAAAATTTGGGCTCAATTGTGATCATAAATTGAGTTGTAAAACTTATATACTACCTGTATATATCAGATATTCCCATCTCTCTTCTAGGACAGGAAGCTAAAAGGAGAAGAATCCACAGTTCCGAATTTTGGCTGGAAAATCTAATCTGGTTAACAGGGCCCTTCCCCCCCACCCCTCCCACGGAGGAATTCAGAGCTGCTCTGACCCAGATTTTCTAAAACCTCCCAGTCCACAACTGATCAGATGATACTCCTCCATAGCTTTTCCCCGCCCATCTCTGGCCTCTCATCTCTCTTTCCCTCCCCGTTTTTTCCAGAATATCAGCAGCTCTCCCAGCCCAGTTTCCTGATTGTTCTCACTGTAAACTATGCTTCTTTAAAAAAAAAAAAAAAGAGAAATTACTAAACCAAAAACACTATCATACCATCGCTAGAAAGCTGGGAATACTTGATAAACAACTGGCCTCTTTCTCAAAATGTACCTTATTCCTACTTATAAAGGAGAATGAAGTCAATTCCCCCACCAAGAGGAAGAACATCTATTTCCTTGTAACTTGCAGCAGTTCCATAATAATTAGCCAATATCATTTGCATGTCACAATTCCCTTTCAATCCATGTTGTATGTCTGTGAGTAAGCAGGGACCAAGAAAGGGAGTGACAGTGTGCTCTAAGTGTGTGTCGGAGTGAGGGAAAACCTAACCCTAGTCCACTCCTCAGTTGACTTAATACCACCTAAACATCAGAAAACAAATAAAAGTCCACTCAAAAGGGTGTGTGATCCTGTGAATTGGCTTGAAAGTGCTTCTAACCCCCCCAAAAAAACTCATCAACCCACCAACTTTACTAAAAGATTTCAAAGTTCCCCACAGCATGAAGGACATACAGTATTTGAAGAAGTTGTGGGTGGGGGAAATAACTTCCTGAGATGATACAAATCTTCGCTTTGGGAATCCCCCAAGGAATGGGGTACAGCACTCTTCTTCCAAGTAAAAGCAACTCTAACCCCAACCCCCTGGGATGGGAGGGAGTTGAGATAAAGAGAATCTTGTAATATTTTGAACTATGTAATTTCAAAGAAGGTAGGCAGATAAATAATAGCTGCTGTCCAAATCATACATTCGCCACAGCTTTTCCGATTTCTACGAAGTCGGAGTCACTTTTCAAAATACCAATTTCTCAGCACTGGAAACGTCCACATCTAATCTCCACTGTGATGTCCTATATGCACAACAGTAACAAGAAGAGAACAAGAATAGGTCAGCCTATTCTCCAAAGCGCCTGAAGGCAGGAACAGAAGCAATGGATGGAAACTAATCAAGGAGAGAAGCAAGCTAGAAGTAAGGAGAAATTTCCTGACAGTTAGAACAATTTATCAGTGGAACAGTTTGCCTCCAGAAGTTGTGGGTGCTTCATCACTAGAGGTTTTTAAGAAGAGATTGGACAATCATTTAGGGTTTCCTGCCTGAGCAGGGGGTTGGACTTGAAGACCTCCAAGGTCCCTTCCAACTCTGTTATTCTGTTATAAGATGAAGCCACTCCACCAACTTCAAGATACAGAAAATGCCATGTTTTCAATGCTTATCTACAACACTTCCAAAGTTTTCTTACAACTCTGGCAGTATTTGGAGGTTTTCTTCTATTTAGCCCAGAATATCTGAGATAACTTTTTTGGTAAAGTTCAAAGCTGTTTGGAAAAACAAAACCACAACTGAAAACCCAACAAAAAAACCCCAACAAAACATATCAAGGGCAAGCCATATGCAGAGGCAAAAGTTTGACGTAAAATCTAAGCAATTAGTTTTTCCCCAGTTAGTCATAAAGATAAGGACGTCTGACATTAGTTAGAAATTCTTGTTAACCATTAGTAGTAGTAGTAGTAATGATTCTTATTTTGCCCAATCCAACTCTTTTGAACCATGATTTGAAGAGCATCTTCTCCATGTTCTGTGGAAAGCTTAGGAAGGAAAGCCTGCCAAAAACTGCAGAGCAGATTTCCTTTTGAATACTCAGATTTTGACTCCTATATGAAGATGGCACCAAATATACCAAGCATCGAATATATCAAGAGCTTTGCATGATCACACAATGTAGAAAACATTAAGCAGTACCTATGGAGATGTAATGGACACAGAAGTGAATTACTTCCAGGATTAAAACAGGAGATTTCTCAGCTTGAATAGCTAAGGAATCCCTCAGAGGATGTTCTTCTCTCTAGTCCTACCTGTTATGGATTTCCTGCCTAAATTTCAAATCTATCTTCAGCCATAACCCTCAGTATTGGGTTCAAACAATACACTAACCATGGGTGTCAAACTCAATTGTGTCACGTGATGACACCAGTTTGACAGGTATGCATTAAGCTGTGACTCACTAGCCCACAACAGATGGATTCCTATTGAGCTCCAAATCAAATAAACCACATTATAGCTTCCTGCAAGGTGTGAACTCAATTGTCATAGTCTGGCATAATATTGTCAATCTAATGTCACAAGGCTGTTCGGAGGCTAAAATGGGAAAAAGAGAGAACAATGAGATCCTTGAAGGTAGAAGACACATGTTATATAAAGAAGGAGAACTGCAAGTTCTTTGGAGGGATGAGATAAATATTTCAGGGTGATGATGTCTTAGCTGAGCTAGGTTACTCAGCCACAGTAAGATAACTCGCTCTTTCTTCCTGTCTCAGTCAATGTAAATCCACACAGTTATTTGGCAGAGAGAAGAGTTTAAAATCCAGTGTGAGTCATGACTTCATGTCAGGTAGTTCTCAAGTGAATCAGAAGCATTCTAGTTCCCCAGAACCAGAACAAAAAGTTTCAGCATGACAAATTTTAAAGAAGGAAGAGGGCAGTTGTCCAGGAGAGGTTGATAATTAAGACTCACTAAGAAGCATCTGGAGACGATGCCTCTATTTGAGTACAGACCTCGTAACACCACAACGGAAGGACAAAAGACAGCCAAGATGTCAACAAAACACTTTTCTTCTAATATTAGCAAACGGACCCTTAGGTAAGGAAAATCAAAGAAATTAAGATTAACACAAGAGAACAATCTGTCTTTGCCAGAGTGTTTAACATTTAAGTAGGAGCCTTGCTGAAGTCTACAGTGCCAACATGTATTAGATCTACTTTGTTACTAGTTGGATCTCTCTGTGTATGTGAGTTAATAGGACAGGGCAGAAAGGAACATCTAAAATGACTACAACTAGAAAAGCTTTTTGCTAAGAAAGACAACATGTCTGGAACTTTTTAAGCTGAGGGCAAAGGCAGGCAAGGTAAGAGAGGAAACAGACATGTAAGATAATGTATGGCTTAGAAAATACAAACGAAGAGATTTTTCTCCCTTTCTGGCTACATAATCACTCCGGATCAGCCAAGTGAATCCAAAAGCCAGAAGATTTTGATGTGGTAAAAGAAAAAAGCTCTTTGTTTTTGGGCAAGACACAGAACGGAATCCACCACCATTAGGGAAAGCTGGTCATTTAAAGTCATTTAGATGACTTTAAAAGGGACGATCCTTGAGGACTATCTATGTTTATTACTCGCACAGTGAAGGTGTTTACTCTCTTCTTCAGTATGGCAGGCAGACAACTGAAAGGGGCACCAGCTGCCGGGAAAGCAATAGCAGAAGTGTGCTGCTAACCACTGGTTTCTGCACAGATGTAAGGTGGAAAGGAAAGATAAAAATAGCCTAGAAACCTGATCCTTGCTGTAGGACTTGGCTGGCCACAGTGAAACACAGAATGCAAGACTAGATGAACTGTTGGCCTGTTTGAGCAGGACCTCTCTTACCTTGCTTACCACCTTCTTTCCTCTTTTTGCCTTCAATCCATGCCAGACAGATGGGTAGCCAGGAAATGCCAGGTTTAAGCAACTGCCAGTTCTCTCCCCCTCTCCCCACAGTCAATTCTATCTAATTACTCCCACCTTACCATAAGGCTCTTTGTCTTCTGCAATGGGAAGCATTCCTACAGCCTTCAAAGGCCAAGTCCTCCTCCATTAAAGGTTTGGGGTTTTTTGGCCCCAAGCTGAATGGAAGTAAAAAATATTTTCTTGCTTTCAAGTACAGTACAAAAAAAAATCTTCAAATCAAGTGATCTAGTCATTACATGAAACATCCACGTAGATTCCTTGGCAGCAATATACAGGTAATCCTCACATGATCATTTTTCACACTTTGACACCCATGGTCACGTGATTATATTTCAGGAGCTTGGCAACTGGCATGTATTTACAACAATTGCACTCTAATCACCATTTGTAACCTTCCAACAAGCAAAATCAATGGGCAAAGCCAGATTTGCTTAACGACCGCATGATTCACTTAACAACTGCATTGATTTGCTTAACAACTGTGGCAAAAAAAAGTCCTTGCATCGCACCCATGTCAGAAGCATTGAGGTGCTTTTGGATTGAAAGGATTAGCTAGTCACATCATCATTGTCCAAGGGACACCCAGTTGGGGGCTCCTTTCATGTCTCTGGCAGGAGCTGGAGTGAAGGACAGCTCACCTCACCCCATGGCACTCCGATCTCAAATGTGGGCTTGCTGCTAGTCAAGCCACCGTCCTAAGCACACGAGCCACCGTGCTCCTAAAAAGAGTCATAAAATGGGGTAAAATTCATTTAACAACTGCCTTGCTTAACAATGGAAGTTTTGAGCTCAATTGTGGTTGTAGGATAACTTGTAGAACTATCTGGCCATCAGGATGTTTTCTCAACTTCCTACTTTAGCTTCCAACATTATGTAATATTCCATTGAGGTCTCCCACTGTCAGAACTACTAGGAAATCAACTCCACAGAAAGACCAGAACTACACTTATCTTGTCAAGAAAACTCCAGTGACTTTTCCAAGCAGTCTCCAAGAATCAGACACAACTGAAAAGAAGAAACACAATCACACAGAATCTTGCAAGTCTGATTGTGCTGCATCAGTGTCTGCCTGAACAGCTTCCAAATATTGCTTCATTTTCTTTGCCTAGGGAATGGTTCTTGCATATTTCTGTCAAGGTCACTTCTTTTATTCCCTACACTCATCTAAGAACTAACTAGGCCAGACCTGATTACTTTTGAAGTCCAGGTAAGGCAAGGTCCAGGTAAGGGTTAGATGAATCACAAATTGGGATCAAGATTGCAGGGAAAAATATCAACAACCTCAGATATGAATATGATACCACTCTAATAGCAGAAAGCGAAGAGG
>JANHJO010000002.1:693671-704036 GCA_032468235.1 Pseudoxyrhopus heterurus
GAAAGAAAGAAAGAAAGAAAGAAAGAAAGAAAGAAAGAAAGAAAGAAAGAAAGAAAGAGGGAAGGATGCAACAAACGGGCCTCTACCTTCCCTCACCCTGGGGCACAGAAACCAAGTACACAATGGGGTGAGACTACTGATTGAGACTTATTTCCAAGTTCCAGGATTTAATCTCTCAGGACTTGCAGGGAAGGGGTTTGGAGATCAAAGGCCTTTGTAAGGGAGAGTTATCAGAAAAGGAGATGATGCAATTTACTTACCAAAGAAAGGGCAGGAAGTAGGTAGCCCACCCACCCATCTCCATTGGTAGATCTCTAGGTCATATGCCTTAGACCTCTTGCTGAACAATATTCCCCCACCCTAACCTATATTCCTGAAATACTATAAAGAAAGCTTGGAATAAATAAGAGTTTTTTTCCCCTTCTGGGTATTTAACCAATTCCTGGTTTTAGAATTCTTTTCAGTCTGCTTTGTGCAACAGGCTAGAATTGTTGACTGATCTTAAAACCACCAAAGGGGAGAAAAACAGTACACTTTGCATTGGAAAAGAGACTTGATTGTTATTATATTGAATTACAGGTAGTACTCAATTGAGCCGAAATTTCAAATCTCACTTAACCAAATGAGACATTGGTTAAGTGAGATTTGCTCCATTTTATGACTTTTCTTGCTACAGTTCTTAAATGAATCATTGCAATTGTTAAATTAGTAACATGGTTGTTAAGTGAATCTCACTTCCCCATTAACTTTGCTTGTCAAAAGGACTCCAGGACATTAAAGCCATCATAAATATGAGTCAGTTACCAAGTGTCTGAATTTTGATCATGTGATGATGGAGATGTCGCAACGGTTAAGTCACTTTTTCAGTACCATTGTAACTTTGAACAGTCACTAAATGAACAGTTGTAAGTCAAGGACTTTCTGTATTCAGATTAACACTTGTCTACTCAAATGCCTATCCATTCAGCCTTGTTAGGCCAGCGGCTCATCGGAGGAGAGAGGAAGACTATGAATCAGTCTAAAAAAGCATCATCAGTTGAGCAACAGCATCAAAAGCATGACTGACTCCTTTGTAAATGCTGTCATGAGTTTGGATGGCCTAATGTTTGACTACCAGTAATCCAAATTCTAAGAACGCATTAAAAATCAGAGCACTATCTGTAATTTATGCATGCTTTTGGGGGTTCGAAAAAAAGTGAGAAATATCTGTTGCCTTTTTGTAGAAGCAATTTTTACTGTTGGAATACAACTCCCAGCACCTATTTAAAGATGGGGCTGATGAGAATTATAATCAAGAATTCTGAAGCCTGTTAGATTGGGGAAAGTTTAAATAAGCAGTTGAAAAGAAAGAAGAGGAGAGTCGGAAGAAAATGTTTCTCAGGATAACTGTGTTGTGTATTTCAAAACGCCTACAAAGCCACCAAAAATATCACTGTTAATCACATTTGCAGCCCTTTTCTTCCATTGAGCATGTGGATTACCTTTCAACCACACTATTGGTCCTTTCAACCACACTATTAGGTAGACACACAGTGGTATTATGTGGCATACTTATCACCACTTAACTTAGCCCTAGTTTACTCCAGCCAGTAGTTCACATAATGCGCCAAACCATAAACTCACACCAGCTGAGTTTTGCATGACATGACAAGCTTACAATCAGGTCAGTTTAGAGTTCAGTGTGTTGTGAAATATGTTCATTTAATCTGCATGCTGGACATTTTTAATTATTCTACTTGTGTGAAAATAAAATGTAGGACTATAAGAAAACCTTATCTTTCATGAATAGGATTAAAACTGTTTTTAAGAAGCTTGTTTCCAGCTTCTAAATCTGATTTGTGGCAATCTATTCATTACAGTATGCATCTCCATATTTTTCTATTTTTGCAAACTATCCACCATTCCCTGTCTTTTTCTCTTTAAACTTATCTCTATTTTGTCTCTCTTTTATTGAAGATGTCATTAACTCTGTCCACTTACTGTTTCCTTCCTCTCAACCTGTTCAGTCGTGTGCTGCATGTTTGTTCTACAATTCAGTCCTCATGCATCTTCTGTACCTGACCAAATTCCTTCAACATATTTTTTTCTGCTTCAGCATATTTCTTTCTGACCAAATTGCTTTCAGCATATTCAGTCACTTTTGTGTTTAACTTTTATTCATCCAAAGGCCGTTCATTCTTGATTATCTTCTGGTTTTACAACACAACTTTCTTAAGGTTCTGCATTCCCATTTTCTGGGTTTTGTTAGTCTTAACTCCTTCTTGCTGTCTTTGACTCATGGATTTTGCAAGTATCTTTTTCTCATATACACTGTATACAATATTCTCACATTCTAATTTTTGCATTAATTTTATTTTACAGCTTCTTTTTCTTTATCATATCATTAAGCAGCCCTTTACATTTTTCCTCTTAGCGTAACTCTGCAATTTCTGTGTCACTCACTAACGTAATTCGTTTCATTCTGTTTCAGGTAACTTCTCTTTTCTTACATCCCTGTCCATTCTGTAAATTGTCTATCTGCTAATACATTTCAGATAGAATTCATACCATGTCTTCATGCAATCGTTCTACTTTGGCTCTAGTTTTTTTCATATTTTCCCCTTTCTTCCATGTTTTCCCCCAAGATATTTTCTTGACATTACAAAAATAATCACTCCACATTCAGAACATCTCATCATCTTTCTATCCTTCACTAATTATTTCAGTCATTCAACTTAATCATAACCATCATGCTTTTAGACTGATATTCATTTCTTCGCCGTATGTATTTGTTAATAGGATTATGTTTAGAAATAATGTGTTAAGCAGATCTTTGCACATTTTTCTTGGGTCTCCCAATAGCCCAAGTAACTTTTTAAAATACTATCTTGTGTTGTTCCAATCACCGAACAAAATATTTCTCCCTTGACTGCTTTAATTTATAGTGTGGTATAATTGTTCAATTCATACTTACCATTCACTGAAGTGTAACATGCAACTGTCACCAACAAATAGATTCCTACTGTCATATACATCCATGACAACCTCGAAACAGCAATTCTTACTTTCTGACATTAATTTTAGCCCTTTCATTCATTACGAAACCTGCACTTTCATTTCCTGCCATGTAGTCATAAACTTCACAAGATCAGATCCATTTTCATTTAGACCAGTTACAATGTTCCCTTTCACTTGGATTCACAGAAAGAGACAGTATATCAATTTTTCTTTCTTTCATTTGTTAATTCGTGCAGTTTTCCATTTATTATTCCAAGTCATGGTCTTCTATTTGTCATGGACCGCTAGTCTTGACAGGGGCCTATTGTGGTTTTGATCACTTGGTGCTTTCACATAATGCTTTTTAGTAACACAAAGAAGGTGTAGGCTAGATTACAAGCCTTAGTTGTATTTGTGTCAGATGAAGCATTCTCTGATTAATGATAGGGACTCTATGGATCAGGTTCAGTTCATTTTAATCCATATGTCATAAATGTCACCCAAAGCTGAATTTTACTGCTCATGCTATTCTATGCAAGCTAATGTACCATTGCTCGCATTTCACCAAATTGGAGGTACATGAAGTTTACTGATTCATATAGACAGTCCTTGACTTATGACCATAAAGGAGCTTGCCCATTACAGACTTTCCAGTTCATCTGGATTTCCAAGCCACTCTGACAACTTAATATGTGACCTTTTTTTTCTTGGATTCCAGAAAAACTGGTTGTAGGACAGATAGTACTTTTTCCCTTTTAAACAAGGATGCCTTTTCTTCTTCCTTCCATGCAGTGGAAAACCCCAGCCATGTAAAGCCCCAGTTCCAAAGAAAAGGCATTGCTTCACCAATGAATCTTCCCCCAGGCAAAAATGGAAGGAATGCGAAGACTCTTGGTGCTATCCCAAAAAGGCAACATGGCCTTGCAACTGCATGCTGCTCATTCTTCCTTTGAAACCATGCCCGCCCACTGGTTTTCCAAGCCACATTAGTAGAGGCCCACTCAAAGGAAATGTTGATCCAACAGACAATCTTGACTGCAAATCAGTGAATGAGATTACTGAGTGGCAGCTCCCCATTTTGCAGCTTCAATCAATCAGAATAGAGCTGGAAGGGGTCTCAGAGATTTTCTAATCCAACCCTTTGCTCAAGCAAGAGACCCTATACCATTTCAGATAGGTGGCTGTCCAGTCTTTTCTTAAAAACCTCCAATGATAAAGAACCTACAACTTCGGAAGGCAAGCTGTTTCACTGGTTAATTGTCCCCCGTTAGAAAGTTTCTCCTTAATTCCAGATTGCTTCTCTCCCTGATTAGTTTCCATCCATTGTTTCTTGTCTTGAATTCTGGTGCTTTGGAAAATAAATTGACCCCCTCTTCTTTGTGGTCACATCTATTGCACTTCTGTTGCTTCTTAGAGATGTTTGATTCAGAAGACTTCTGCCATTTCAAATCTGTTCAGAAGAACCCCAAATCTCCATACAGTTTCAGTTCATTCCAATCTTAGTGTTAATTAGCAGCTTTATGTGAACATAAAGGTTTGCAAGCAAGCGATCATTACTCCATTCTCCCCAAAGAAAATAAATATAAATGTATTTTTATAAATATAAATAAAAGGTATGCTGTTTTATAAGTTATCTGGAAGGCATGTTTTCCACTCAAGAACTGAACATCCATAAACCTCAACACTGGTGAAAAAACCCTGAATCTTGGCTATGTTCATGGAATATATTTAGATGCCACAGTGACTGGCTTCATCCTAACACACTAAATCTAACTAAAAAAAAAACCACAACAGGGTTTTGAGTAATGTGTGAGTACTCCCCATGTCAGAGATTTTGTGGCGTGGGAGGAATTTATTATTCTTGATGTGATAACTTGAATAGTTGTGATTCCCCATGTTTTTCTAAGACAATCCAGCTTGTCTGGATTCTAGGATTTCTCCATCCATGTTCCTTAAACCTTTTAGGTACAAGGAACAGTAAATAGCAATAGCACTTAGACTTATATACCACTTTACAGCCCTCTCTAAGCAGTTTACATAGTTAGCATATTGCCCTCAACAATCTGGGTCCTCATTTTACCCACCTCGGAAGGATGGAAGGTTGAGTCAACCTTGAGCCAATCCTGGTGAGATTCAATCTGCCAAATTGCAGGCAGCTGGCAGTAAGCAGAAGTAGCCTGCAGTACTGCACTCTAACCACTGCACCACCGTGGCTCATGTTTGTTTCTGCCAAGAAGCCACACCTTGTTCGAATCTGAGACACCTTGCAGCTGATGAAATGAATGGCATAGAACATGTGTTGCAAAACTTAACCACTAATAAGACACAGAACAAAACACTGACCTAGTTTGCATATTATGTTGAGTTATGGATCAGATCCACTGAGATAGATTTGAATGTGCAAAACAATCATTCATGGTTTACAAAAGCAGAATACAATGTGGCCTTTCAGTAGAAGAACTGAATATCAACCCTCATTGGTATGACCAATTTTAGAAAAATGTGGAAGTTGTAGTCGCCTCTTGAAGACTCCAGTTTGTCTATTTCTTCCTAAATAGCAAGTTGTCCCATCCTAATTGAGGAGATGTAAAGAGGTCTGTATGGTAGTAACCACCTCCTGGCACTCCCATGACTTCCAAAAGTGAGAACCCATCACCTGTTTCCTACTAGATCAGAGTATAGCCTGGCATTCCAAATTCATGCAGGCAGCAGATTTCAGTCATAGAAATGGCTGAAGTATTAGATCCCCATGGATTCAAGCTCTCTGCAAATGTTAGTGTTCTGCTATGGACTTTTCCTTGCTTCTTTGGTTTCACTGGGCCCCTCTGCCAGTCTGACTTAAAACTGTGTTAAAGTTAGTCCACTGGAAATGGTCCACGATATAGAGGATCTCTCAGTTCAGATCCAGAGGGGTCTTTAAATTTATCTTGCAAAAACCATCAACTGAAAGATTGTTCTATAAAGGTCCAATAAAACCAAGAGAGGGCCAGTAGAGAAGGTCAATACAACCAAGATACTGTTGATAGACTTAGATTTATTGACCACCCAGCTCTTGTGGTGATCCAAGATACTGGAGGTAAGAGCAGAACCAAGAAAAGAGATGAAAGGATGGCATTGCTACTGCTTGATCCGGTGAGTGAGTGAGGGTGGAGAAATACCCTAAAAGCGGAGAGTGACAAGAGAGAAAGCAAGTAATTTAGCATCTGCATGGCCTTGGGAGAAATTTGTTGTGACCGAGAAATAAATTATACTGCACTGACCGGGTTCACATGCTGCAAGAAAGCTGTTCTTAATCACGGCTTCGTAGATCAGCCACTCTTGAGCAACATGCTGATTTACAAGCCACAGCTAGATTCATAGGCGGCTTTAAGCTGAAACCATCCCAGCTTTGGGAAGAGGGCCAAACCAGTTACTGCTCAGGTGTGAAAAACATCAGTTGTACAGGTAGCCCTCAACATATGACCACAATGGAGCCCAAAATGTCTGTTGTTTAGTGAGACATTAAGTGAATTTTGCCCCATTTTACAAGTTTTCTTGCCTCAGTTGTTCAATGAATCACTGTAGTTGATAAGTTAGTAACCTAGTTGTTAAGTGAATCTGGCCTCCCCATTGATTTTGCTTGGCGGAAGATCGCAAAAGGGGATCACATGACCATGGGACACAGCAACCATCATAAATGCATGCCAGTTGCTGAGCATCCATATTTTAATCATAGGAACAATGGGGATGCTGCAACAATTCTAAGTGAAAACCGGTCATAAGTCACTTTTTTCAGTGCTGTTGTCACTAAATGAACTGCTGTAAGTCGAGGACTACATGTATTTCCAGCCCCTGAGTCTCTCCCTCTCCTCTTTGGCTAAGAGTGAGAAAATCTACAGCTTTGCGAAGGAAGAGATGAACCTCTGGAGATGTCCTCTTTTATGGCAGCCTTCTCAGGCATTCGAAGGGAGGGCATAGCAGTCAGCTTTCACCTTGGCTGACCTTTCTCTCCCCGTATGTCAGAGAAATGTATGTCAGCAATTCTCCTTGACTTGGTTTCTTCAGTCAGAACATCATGGTAGGATGAGAGAGAGGAATGCTCACAGGTAGCCTCCAGGGACCCTTTGGACACAGTGCTCAACTCTGTGCCCAGGGTCTCGCAAGGACTTCAATTGCAATTCCCATAATCCACAGTCGGACTTCCTAGGAGGGTAAAAATGAAATCATAATTTCTGGGAAAAGGGTCACAGCATCCTTCCATGTTTTTTAAAATCAGTAACTGATCAAAACATCTCTAGTCACAAATGCAGATGGCCGGCCTAATCAAACCCACAAATGTTAGGTGAAGTCATGTGTTGCACCGCAGCTGGTTGGTCTTCTCCCTCCTTTGCTGAAGAAGTCATTGCTAAGTATAAACCAAGGATAGTCGTTGGGCATCTGAGGGCTGCAATTTTTGTATGCATGTGTTAAATTTATATTCTGCCTTCTGGCATTCAAGGCAGCATGCATAGTCTTTCTTCTTTTGATTTTTTTTCACAACCTTATGAGATAGTAGAGAGAGATCTCAAAACTGGCTAAAAATTACCCAATGAATTTCCTTGGCATTGCTGCCCTCGTGCTCTCCCCCCAACATACAGTATCAAATAAAAACCATCCACAGTCTTGCTGGATGGTAAAATTCTGGGAGTTTAGAAACTTTTAGAAATTTTCTGAAAGTTAGAACAATTAATCAGTGCAACAATTTGCCTCCAGAAGTTGTGGGTGCTCTATCACTGGAGGTTTTAAGAAGAGATTGGACAACTATTTGTCTGAAAAGGTATAGGGTTTTCTGCCTGAGCAGAGGGTTGGACTAGAAGACCTCCAAGGTCCCTTCCAACTCTGTTATTCTGTCTGTATTCTTGCAGCTTTGTCTGTATTCTGTCAGCTATTCTTGCATGCAACAGACTGGTTTTTATGGCGGACTGCTGGGGGATAAATAAAAATTCCCCATGAAGCTTCTGAAAAGCAGATGTGAATGCAGATTCTACAGGACAAGAGCTGAGCCTCCTCTCCCCAGCTTAACAGGGACAACCTTTGTTCAGCAGAGCCTGGAGAACTGCATGGCAGGAAGGAGAAGGCAAATGTAACTAGCTGTTCTCTGTATGTGTCCTCAGACTTAAAGCCAGCCTGGGTTCAAGGGAATGTGATAGTTAGGAAATTTTAGATTTTGAGGTTGAGTGTGCTTCCCTCAAGATGGTGATTTGTGTTTACTTCACTGATTTCAGCATGTAGTAAGTCTGACTTGCTGCATTTGGGGTCCCTTTTGATTACTCCATCAAAGGGGGCTTGATGGCACCACAGCCCCAGTAAAGATGTTATTGTTAGGGTTATATCATGTCCTATTTTGTGCTACGCCAGGCAGAATACGTAGTGCTCTTCCAAAGTTGCTCACAACATTAGAAGAACAGCTGCAAGTTTTGGGTCTAGCTAGTCTAAAGAAAAGAAGAATTACGGATGACATGATAGCAGTATTCCAGTATTTGAGGGGCTGCCACAAAGAAGAGGGGGTCACATTATTCTCCAAAGCACCAGAGGGCAGGGCAAGAAATAATGGTTGGAAATTAATGAAAGAGAGAAGCAACCTGGAATTAAGAAGAAACTTCCTAACAAGGAACAATGAGGACAATTAACCAGTGGAACAGCTTGCTCCACAAATTGTGGATGCTCCATCACTGGAGGTTTTTAAGAAGAACTGGACAGTCATTTGTCTGAGATGGTATAGGTTCTCCTGCTTGAGCAAGAGGCTGGACTAGAAGACCTCCAAGGTCCCTTCCAGATTTCTATTTCTATTCCTATTCCTATTCTTCTCTCTGAGAGGTTGGTCACCCAACTTGCTTTCATGCCTAAGGAAGGACTTGAATTCACAACCTCCTATTTCTAGTCCAGCATCTTAATCGCTACACCAGTCTGGCTAGCGCATTGTAACACTCAAAGGTAGCAAGCAGCCTTTCCTGCCCAGTAGTATTCCAAAGAGTGAACCCTAAATTCAACCATCTCCAATCTCATGTTAACAACTTGGACAATACAAAGGAAAACGATAGAGGTTTCTAAAATGATCCATTGTGTTAAGGAAATATAGGGGAGAAACTTAGCAGCATCCACAGCTTGACATAATGAAGATCAAATGATAATAAGTGTCTGATGACAACACAGAAGCCTACTTGTGTTCAGACAATATGTAAATCTTGGCATTTGTGTGATTACTTTGTCACCCACATTTCTTTATTTCAGCCCCCTTGGACAGCCACAAGACGTTTTACCTCTTTCTCTGTCAATCTTGCAAAAAAACACGCCCAGCTTTATTGATTTACTATTATCCTGCCTTTATTATTTTTATAAATAATTCAAGGCAGCGAACATACCTAATATCCCTTCTTCCTTCTATTTTCCTCTCAACAAAAACTCTGTGAAGTGGGCTGGTCTGAGAGAGAGAGAGAGACTTGCCCAAAGTCACTCAACTGGCCTTCATGCTTAAGGTGAGACTAGAACTCACAGGTTCCTGATGATTTGGCCCAAAGTCACTTAGGATTTCATGCCTAAGGCGAGACTAGAACTCACAAACCCCTGGCTTCTAGCCTGGTGCAGATGAACAAATGCTACTTTCTTGTAAGGTTAACAGAATGTTGCAAGTCTGAAAGTACATTTCTCCCCCATCCCCTTTACAGTTCACAAAACTAGGGGCGGGGGTCCCTTCTGAAACGTTTGCCACTGTTTGCCATTTGCATTTTCCTGGTGGGCCGAGCTGCCTCCTGGCTGATAGTTCCCTGACAGAACTAAAATTTGACTGTGCATATTAAAAAGAGAGAAAAATGTTCAATTGTATGATTGAGAGCTGTTATCTCAGTGTTGGGATTCAAATAATTTAACAACCGGTTCTCTGCCCTAATGACCAGCTGGGTGGATATGGCTGGGTGTCATGTGACTGGGTGGGCATGGCGAACTCGATGTCACTCACTTCAAGGGGCACCTCGCCCGGCCTCACCTTGCCCCTCCCCTCTCAGCCACTCCTCGCTCCCTGCCTGGGCTCCTTAGGGCCCAAACAGGAAGCAGTTGTTGGAGCTAAGCAGCCACCATGAGAAAGAGTTAGCAAAACAAGTGGCTCAGTTCAAATTGGATCTGGCCAAGAAGGAGGCTCAGCAGAAGCACTGAGGACTACGAGCATAGGTTTTCCAAGCAGAGGGAAGATCTGTGGGAGTGCAAGGCCAAGTGCCATTCACCGTCCACCTGTGGCTTTACTCCTGAGTTGACTCTTGTTCCTTAGCTGTTCCCTTCTCCTGGCACCTCTGTGGATGCACACACTGGGAACAGGCTCCAGCTGTTCTTCTGCCCCACTGATGTCCGACTCCGAAGGCAGCTGATAACTGTCAGATG
>JANHJO010000002.1:708688-719393 GCA_032468235.1 Pseudoxyrhopus heterurus
GAGCAGGAGGAGGACTCCACAACTTCAGTCACACATAAGTAAATATCCGGGCAAAGCCGGGTAATAAGCTAGTATTACATATTATCACTAAGTTAGTCTTCTTTAGTCTGCGAGTTCTCCAGATGTTGATCTACAAGCTTCCAGAATTCTTAGTTACTGACCATGCTGGCTGTCATTCCCTACATTCCCTTGAAGGCCACTGGTAGAGGAAAAATCAGAATTCGTTTGGTAGCATCTTTTCAGCATAAGGTGTAGGTTTTCCTGAATTGTAGCTTACTTTGGCAGATAGCAGACTATTTTGTTAAGTCTGAAAACATGCTACCAGACTTATGATTTTTGGATACCATAATTCTCCTTCTGCAACAGTAAGTTGCTCCAGATCTACATCTTCAAAACAGTTGTTCTAGACAAGGGAATACTGATAAAATCCATGGGGAACTGAATGCAGTGCTTTATTCTAACAGTTACATAAGAGAACCTACTGAGATGTCATTTCAGGGTCATCACTTGCAATGTGCATATATCATGGTGTGATAACCATGGCACTTCTCAAATTGTTCTCATAAACTATCCTGCATGCACACAACTCAGTTTGACACTGTTGCATTGTTCTCTGTTCTTGCTGGATTAACAAGATTTAAAAATGCATTTGTAATCTTCGCAAACTCACTTGGCAGGTTGGTAGAGATGCCTTAAAATGGAGAAGGAAAAAAAATACGCTAAGAAAGTGACCCATGTAGAAAATCCCCAAGTGAGACAAGACTTAAAAGTGCAGATTTTCCAAGCTCACACTTTCAGAGAACCCAGTTTAATGCAGCATTAAATCTGGACTGGACTTAACATGAACACATTTGAATGATTAAGGTGATTATATGAAGAAGAAATGCAAAATGTTCTTGGCTTATCCTCAATCATGTCAAACACCATATAATGAAAAGAACCTTCAAACAAATAAAAGGTCAAGAATCTTTGAAGATCAATAAACAACTTACCACTACTCCTGCATCTCCGCCAAGGACAAACTGAACCATTCACTATTTGCAAAGGAAACACACTTTCAATTTTTTTCAATCTGCAAAACCCACTGGAGGGCCAGCCCACACATTTGGTTACACACATTTTTGCTTTAGTTAGCACTTGTGCTGTCTCCTGATGGGTTGGGGAAGAGTATCAAAGCACAGATAAAGCGTGCATCTTCTTCCTATGCTGCAGTCCAAACAAAAATAATCTTGCTGGAATTATCCAAGCCTTTTGCCTAAGCAGTTGCAGAAATCTTTTCTCCAGCAGTTTTCATTTTAACAGATTACAGTAGTATGTTTTGCCAAAAGATTAAACAAGCTTCTGGTTTTCAGAAGCTGCAGATTACTATCTATTTGCTGATACTTGCATATGATCACAAGAAGCACCACCTTAAATTTCCCTGACATGGGAAAGGGAGAAAATGCCAATTAAATCAGTTTTGTTGTCAAAACTAGCATATTTATAAGCTTGTGTTAAAATAACCAAGACTAAAACAGTTGATGCTACTGTTGATAAATACTGAGGGCAAGTTATCAACAGTAGCATCAATTGTTTTAGTCTTAGTTTGCATCAAACTGAGTCATAATGTATTAGTGCCAATTTACACAATTATAGATGAAATCCTGCCTATAATGAATTTTCTTTCTTAAAATAAGCAAATTCCTGTGCTTGATACCGTAGCTATAGAGCATTACAGAAAGGCAGAATATTGGATTTGCAGTTCCATGGCAGAAACCTGAAACTCATCCCATTAAAGGCTCTGACTCTATTAAGCGCAGTAGGTAAATGAGCCTTTTTTGCAATACAAGTCTTCCATTGATGAAATAGCTACCTTGAGATACAGTTCCTTTAATTTATGGTTACAGCTAACTACAATTCTTTTAATGACAATTCATAGGATAATTTGTTGTACACTTGCTTTTGCTTTGGCCAGCTTTTTACAGTTTTGATTAAGGATTACAGACTGTGAGTGACATTTCTGGACTTTAAAAGAGGCACACTAGCTTTAAGAGAAGTACAATTCAACATCCATACTGAATGGGTAGCAACTCTGCTTCTGTGAGCAAGTAAGATACAGCACTATGTACAAGGACACCTTAGGAATGCCGCAAGTGCTTTCAGCGAGATTGTTTGTAGATGAACGATTTCCAATATAGAATCAAGAGGGCTCTTTACACATCAGCTGGAACATGTCACTAATCTACAATACTGCCTTCCCTGCTCACAGCTCTGAGTCTGCAAAGTTATGGTCTGAACAGCCCCTTACCCAAGTTCATTCTACATGGCCAGAAAGGTAGATCAGGCTGTCCTGATCTGAGTAAATCAGACAACTAAGCCAGCTGGACACACTTTAAGCCAGAAGATCAGGCTTTATTGTATAAGCCAAACACATCTCAGTTTGATTTTGTTTTAAAACCAAAATAAATAAATCAGGCTGGGAGGTAACAGGGAGATCCAGAATGGAACTGGCCCAGAACAGACAAACCTCCTCCCTCACCAGTCTCTAATTTTTGGCAAAGGTTAGGCACACCAGCATTTTTATTTCCTTTCTCCTTTTGCAGAGCTAGAAGAGCACACGCCGCAACATCGCTTGGAGTAATCATACAACCATACCGTTGAAAGCCTAAGTGTCTCAATGGTAGAAATTGCTTGGAATGTGCTGTTTGCACTAGCACATTCTTCATTAAAGTCTTCATTGGGTAGCTCACCTCTTGTGTGGGCTGTGTGGCTGACAGCCCACACAAGAGGTGGCATGACAGAAGCTGCCCTTTTGGGCCATGCCCAGAATTTAGCCAGATGGAACTCATGTTGGATATATAGCACTGAAGGCAGCAACCAGGAATCTCCTGTTTTTTTCTGGGCTGTGCATAGTCTGATAATGATTCAGAAGTGCTCTGGAGCTGGCAACAACATAGCCCTTCTCTGCTATTCCTTAACCTCGCCTGTCTTTTTTTTCAAGGATCTATGCAAGTTTGAAAAAAGAGCACTCAACTCACTGAGGATAATCCTCCTCTTAAAGAAGTCACATCTTTGTCTCAAGCTTGTGTGTGGAAGCTTGAAAAAGACAGGAGGGTTTAACAAATAGCAGCAAGATACTGAACCATCTTGTAAATGATTTTCAAGACATGCACAGTCTTTGTGTATGCGTGTATTGTTGAAGGTATGGAATGCTGATGTAGCAGAGGACCATGTCATTTAGAAGTTCAGAAGGTCAAAGCAGAACACAGAATGGAATGAAAAAGCAAAACTACATGTCAAGTCCATAATGGGCACTACAAGAGAAGATCTTTGGCCAAGAATGTCTTCTGCTGTTGTCCTCGGCCAAAGCAATGAGGTACATTTTATTGTGGGCAGACAATAGCAGTTACTTGGAAGCCACCATCAGTTCCTGAATGGGTAAAAGGAACTCAGCAGCAGCAGCAGTCCCTGCCACAAAAGATAAGCGTGCTTCCATTGCCCAATAATATTTCTTGAGCTCTGGACTTTAGGTGGATGAGAGGGAATACTAGCACAAGTAAAGCCAATCTACATTTTCCATTGTGTGCTTCAATTAAGTAGAAATTTTCAGGTTTAGGTGGAATCTCTTCAGTGCTCTTAGAAGGCCACTACCTTAAGAATCTTGTTTTAGATAGAAAAGTATGTGCTGAAAAACTAAGGAATCTCGGTGCCTAGGAAACCTCCAAAAGACACAAGATAGGGATCAACCAAACTGGGGACACTCACAAAATGGATGTTGGGAACTACTTCCTAACTTTTTTAAGCTCTCAAGTGTAACTGATTTCACCCATCAGAAATGTAAGACAATATGAGTTGTTTCCCCAATCAGAAGAGCATACAATCTAACCTCTGCTTACAGTTTATGCCCATAATATTTAAAGTACCTTAAATATAAATATTTCAGCAAATAACATGTGTATGTATATGTATTGACCCATGTATCCATATGTACAGAAAACCTTGTACATAATAAAAACCATGGCTGAAAAATTGTGACTATATGTCAGTGGCATGACACAAGTTATGATCCAACTTTGTTCAAATTAAAGAATTATACAGGCCAAAAATGGATTTTCAGACTTTTAAAATTTGTCACTCCTGTATACACAAGTACTTCTTAAAATATTGTTAAATCCCTAAGTAAATACTGTGAAAGAATTATATCTTCTAAATTAAATGAGTGTAAAACAAAGGTTACACACTTTTGCCTAAAAGTCAGGGGGAAATGGGATAATGAATATAGAGTGGGGGAAAAATTTCTGCTCAAGAGACAGAACAGAATCTCTAATGAAGCAACTTTTACTGGTGTATAGAATGACAAAGCAAAGAGAGAGCTAAGTTTCTTAGCAGGGACATGAGAACCCAATGAATTTTCAGATTTTTTTAGGTGTGTTCTTTTCTAGATACAGAGTCAGAGCCAAAAGCTAGATGAAGTTGAAGGCCCATATAGTTATGGTTATGGTGACCATGTAAAAAAAGCTGTATTAGATGCCAAGATTCAAACAGGTCCTCATCCAGGATGTGATTTGAATTAGTAAGAGTTACAGTTTGATAAAATAAACACCTAAGTCCGTACCTTGCAGATTATCCTGCTTCCTTCATGAGAAAAAACAAGATTTCCATAAAATATCTTCAAAGAGGTACACCTAGTGAAGACAATGCTAATTGTTAAATAACAGCAGTAAAACAGTGTGAGCCCAGGATTTTTAGTGTCAGAGATGTGGGATATTGTTGAAATGTGATATTGTCACTGAAATCAAGTTCAGTACCAGATCACATGCACCTTGAATAGTGCAATGGGGGATGAAAATCATAATTTGTCATAAAGCAGTGCCAGCTCCAAATTAATTTTGGGATTAAAGTCAAGAATCAGGCATTAACTAGAAGCCACCATACCATCCACTACAGAGGTTCTTTTGGAAGACCAATATTAGTCCCTTCGAAGCTCTCATCCTGGAGCAGTGGAGCAAGGTAAGCCCCAGGGGCTTGTGCAGGAGTGAACCCACATTGCTCCAGAAGATCTGAGCTGCAGCAACCCTCAGAAACCTGAACACAAATATTCAGACAGGGATTGTTTTGATGGGGCACTTCTTTTAACGGCAGGGAGAAGTTAATAACAGGCTCCTTAAGTTAGCTGACAAGGTCTATAGTTAAAGACACAGAAAAGAAATGATAGATAGAAACACCACAAACACAGGGTGTTGGGATAGAACTAAGGTCCAGATGTATCTAAGACAAGCCCTTGAAAGAGTCGAGGTTGAAGGCCGTGTCCAGCAAGCGTTGCAGTTCGGTCAAGTGATTCTTTTTGTTGCCTGTTGCCGGGGCGGAAGCAGGTTCTCGGCCAGCATACCTAGAGGGAGAAAAGCAGACACACAATTGCTTACTTGCAATTGCTGCTCATGCTGTCTGTCTGTCTGTCTGTCTGTCTGTCTGTCTGTCTGTCTCTACTTACTTCCTGTATATGGCATATCATAATGGACTAGCAATATATTAACATTTTACCTAGATTAGTAAAACACAATAAAATCGACATGTTAAAAATATCTGGGTTCAAATACCAATGTCTAGCCCATCTAACCATTGAAGTGCAGTATCATTTATATTTAAAAAAACGGTGGACTGGTATATGACTTCAGCTTACAGCTAGTCACAATGTGATCTACAATTTGACCCCACAGTCACACTGAGGGGAGGATGCTAGGCCTCATTTATACAGAGAGTCCCGGCAGACGCCATGTGAGATGCGAATCCTATTTAGGACTATCCACTGCTGATGTGGTAGTTCAAAGCCTGGCATCTTTTTTGTGGGATCATTTGTCTTCCTATGTCTGGGTGTTAAGCGACCCATTTGGTTTTTCATTGGGAATCAATGTTAAATCATACTTAAATTGTTAAATTTGACTGGTATGTACAGGATTTAAGGGACTGCTGGTGCCGAAAAATAAAGCCTGGGCTACTGAGACCTTCTGTGTCAGCATGTTGCTTGTTTTCCTAGAACACACCACTCTCTCGCTGGGATCGGACTGATTGTGCCAGAGCAATTATATAAACCTATCCCTCTATCAGAGTAGCCAAAAAAGCCCCTTACCACACTGGCTTTGCACGGT
Organism: Pseudoxyrhopus heterurus; assembly: GCA_032468235.1. Lineage (NCBI taxonomy): Eukaryota > Metazoa > Chordata > Lepidosauria > Squamata > Pseudoxyrhopus > Pseudoxyrhopus heterurus. The sequence continues at coordinate 714,814 of JANHJO010000002.1, forward strand.
CAATGGTTGTGCGGAGTCTAGGCTTCACATAATCATAATATCCTTGGTTTTTGTGCTCTTCTTGACACCAAACTAGGTCTGCATTGGGGTATTTATGGAATTCCTTCAGCAGGAGGTCAAAAGGGAATGGCGACAGCTAGAAAGAAAAGGCCTTGGGTTTATTATGAACGATTTTCAGCCTTCTACCTTTATAAACAAATTGTAGTAGGAAAATTTAAAAAAAGGTCAGTCTGGTTCACAAGCTCCATGGGGAAATGGAAAAACAAGCATTTAATCCATAAGATACTTATACAGTTAAAAAAGAAAAAAAAGGACTCAGAAATTTAAGAAGTTGTTAAAGCCAAGAAGGACTTTCATTTAGCAATACGTTGGGCCTAATCCAAATATTCTGCAGGCAAAGTCAGATCACTTATACTTTAACCTCCATCTTGGCTCATTTGCTAGGAGGAATGAAGAAAAAATTAATAAGCCTGTGCAGGTATTTGCTGCACAAAACTTTTAGGATTCTTTTCAGAACCAGACGTCTGTCAGAAACATGCAAACTATTGCAGAAAACCTGACTACTTCAGAACTGTAGTCCACCAAACAAAGTTAGAGGACCAGAACATGCCTGATAGCTAAATTTTACTTTTGCCAGTGGAAGACTTAGTCATTTGGAGTACCAGTGTGGAATTCTTTAGCTTCCTGTTCATAAAATTCTAGTGAGTTTCAAAATACTTATTGTTCAGAGCTCAAAAGCATGCAGGAGTCCTACTTTTGTAAGCCAGCAATACCATTCCCACAAAAGCCCTACCTGCTCTACCCTTGTGATGGCCACATCTGCTTCCATATTCTGCGTCTTCCGCTCTCGAATAAGTTCATAATAAAGTTTACCAGTGCAGAATAGAACTCGTTTGACTTGTTCTGGATTCTGTGCTGCCAGACTAGTGTCTGGGATGACACGCTGGAAATGGGTGCCTGGAAAAGAGTGGAGGTTATTACTTTTTGTTATACATCAGTGTACATAGTAAAATCTGCTCCAAGGAGTTTATAAAATAATTTATAAAAAAGAGGAAGGGGACAAATCTGAGGAAGTTTAAAAAGGGCAGAATTAATAGCAGGGTATCTTTTCCATAAAGATCTGATTTTGTTGACAGAAACCACACTATTCTTTGAAGCCATGGAATTTTTTTAAAATATCAAGATTAATGATAATTGTTGGGGTACTACAGCACAAACTTCAAAGCTTTTGACTAATACAAGTAGCAACGGAGCACTAATCCCTGTTCATGTACAGTAAACTCCAACTAAAAAGCAAAATGTTATGCTGCCCCTTGGAGGAACAACACCACAAAATTAATGACCTTAAACCAAGGTCTCAAGGCCTGAGTCAGAGACAAATGACAGCTCCAACTATTTTGCTACATATGAGCTCTTTCCCTGGGTTTCATTTAATGACAGTGATGATTTTTCCTAGCATAGAAGACACAGACATCCAAAACTGACTCTGCTCCTATGAAGGTTGACAGAACTTTAGGAAGGCTGGCAGGCAGAGTTGTTCTTTGTAGCCTTGTGTTGAACTTCAAGAGTTTCCTTGCCTAATGGTTCAGTCACATCTTCCCTCCTACCAAAGAAGACATTCCTCCCTAGCCCTGATCCCAAGTCTACTGTACCTGCTAGCATTTCATCGAAGCTGGACCGAGCTTCAGGGTGACGCAACAAGGATTTTGGAGTGAAGACTATCAGCTAAAAAAAGAGAGTGGGAGGGAGGGAGAGATAGGGCCAGGAGAACACAACCCAAATTAATATTGAGGTGTAAGAACGAAAGTGTTCTGAATTTAATGAAAGAACAATAATCCGAAGTTAAATATTCAAAGGTTCTATTTTTGAACATCATCAAAACTGCATTCAGTGTTACTAGGAGAACACTGACCAAAGAGAAATGCTAAACACACAACCAGATGATGCTGCATATCAGGATAAAGTAATTTTTCATACTTATCAGTAAAATATTTAGCAGGAATGCAAAACAATAAAAGTGCTCTCTTCGGTAACAATATCTTTAGTGATACTCTGAAATTATAGGCTTAATTAATTAATGTTCTTGCTAGATCTTATATTTGAGGCTGATTTTAACTGTGTTATTGTAATGTAGGTACTGATGAGTCAATATGAAATGCTTGCATCTACCTCTGTTCATCTTTTGACTGTAGTTTAAATTATTAAAAGGGACTGTTTTAAATTACAACCATTTGTTTAGTGACTTTTCAAAGTTACAACAGCACTGAAAATACTTATGTCTGGTCCTCATATTTATAATTTTTGCAGCATACCCAGAGGTGGTATTCAACCAGTTCTGACAGGTTCAGGAGAACCAGTAGCAATAATTTTGATTGGATTGGAGAACCAGCAAATACCACTTCTGATTGGCAGATTGCATAGCCACGACCACCAAGCCATGCCCACAGAATCGGTAGTAAAATAATTTGAATCCCACCACTGAGCATACCCATAGTCATGTGATCAAAATTTTGGGCGCTTGACAACCAGCATGTATTTATGACAGTTTCAGCACCTTAGGTGATTGCCATTTATGATTTTGCCAGCTGGTTTTTGAAAGCAAAGTCATTGTGGGAAGCCAGATTTGCATAATGATTATGTGACTCATTTAACAACTGTATTCACTTAATCATGGCAAAAAAAAGCTCATGGAATCAGTCATGATTCATTTAACAACCACCTTGCTTAGCAATGGAAGTTCTAGTTCCAATTGTGGTTGTAAGTTGAGGACCACCTGCATATTACCCTGACAGCCTGGTTGTGCTACATGTGCTAAGTAAGTAATAGATATTTGAAACATCAATACATTTGAGTTCTGACAGTGTTGTAAGGGCCCTACCTGGTTCAGTCAAGATTTCCAGAGAGCCATGCCAGTCCTAGGGTATCCTGAAAGTATACTGGCAGGAAAGTTATGCCACTCACCACTCAAGGTCAGTTTTTGATCTTCAGAATCCTTTCCAGAAGAATCTAAACATTATCAATGTGCCCTGTCCAACAATGGCACCTCCCTCTCCCTGAGAACAATGATGAGTGGGTCCTTCTAGAAAAAGGGCCAAGCTTGCCAAAGAGTTATCTCAGCCTCCTTGGTACTATGGATAAAGTAGGAATGAGACAGTGAAGGACTAGCAGTGGCATCCAAGAAACGTGAGTGGAAATGTATAGTGAGAGGGGTTTTTTTATCAAATAAAAAATAAATGTTTGGATTTTAAAACTTTTTTGAAAGCTGGGCTTTTTAAAGGCGATGTCAAGTCTCCTGAGGCTGAAGAACTCAAGAAACAAAAACAAGTTGGAGTTTTAGGATTTTCTTGATTATGTGTAATGAAACATAATCAGGAAAGCCTGCCAAAGCAATTCTCCATATCAATTTTTATATAACATAATTAAGACAGAGTTCTTCTGAGTCATTTTCATGCTTCCCTCATTCCCTGACCAAGAAAACTCTGTAATGATCTTCTTCCCTCCTGCACACCAAACAGAACAGAGTATGAGGGTAACACTCTCCAATATTGCAATATCAATTCAAGCTGCATAGTCTCTTTTATCAAATCTCAGTTATGCACAGGCTCACCTTCCACTCTTTTATTCCCTGCTGTCTCTGAAAGTTCCTCTTCTTTTTTTCCCCCCTGAAATAGAAACTCATTAGTTGAAAACTGAGCTCAGTTTCCACCTGCAGATCAGGTGGAGCGAAAAGCAGGCCTTTGATATCAACCAACGTTGTAGGAAATTTTGAACATTTCTATGTAAGTTCCCTTTGCTCAACTGTGTAAACGATCAGTGCTGAATCAGTCAATTGCCCTGGAAGGACAGCCCAATATGGGCTGTATGCAAGTGAGAGCTTTCAGCTAAAGAGCATTTGAAATCTATACTTCTTGGAATAAAGGGACCTCAACAATGGAAACACAAACCTCAGTGAAAGGGGTTGGATTTTACTGAGAAAGGGCACAACGAAAGGAAGTCAGTGGGAAATGACAGTGAAGGCAATGTAGCAACCTTCTACCACCATTTGCCTCCCAGCGTCCGGTTAGATCGCACAGGGTGGGCCTCCTGCAGGTCCCGTCAGCTAAACAATGTAAGCTGGCAGGTCCATGGGGTAGGGCCTTCTCTGTAGCAGCTCCGACTCTGTGGAACAACCTTCCCCGGGAAATTAGGACCATATCCAGTCTCTTACCCTTCTGTAAGGCAGTGAAGACCTGGTTGTGCTGGCAGGCTTGGGACTGAAGTCAATGGTGCATGAATGTGTTTTAATCTTCGTCTTATGTATTGCTTTTTTTATATGGTTTTATTGTTGTACACCGCCCTGAGTCCTTTGGGAGAGGGTGGTATATAAATTTTAATAAAATAAAAATAAAATAAATAAAACTGTTGGAGAAATGGCATCTGGCAGGAGCATAGCATGTATAGAATACATGATATATAGAATATATATAGAATAGAATACCTTACACCACCAGACTAGAAATTCTGGGCTTAGACTGTCTTGAACTTCGTCGTCTTAAGTCTGATCTAAGCATAGCTCATAAAATAATCTGCTACAATGTCCT
>JANHJO010000002.1:727641-738264 GCA_032468235.1 Pseudoxyrhopus heterurus
CTGAGTCTCAAACACATTTGTCTGTAGTGGGGATTGAGATTACTACTTGGTTACGCACCTTCACGTATTGGGTCAAAGTATACTTTGCCCTTCCTGGTTTGATATGTTGGATCCTTATTGACAACCTTTTGTCTTTCCTAAAGGAATAGGAAAAAAATGGTGCTTCTGATATCCACTTAGACCTATCATGTTTCTTCAAAGATATATTCCTGACCAATTTGTCACTCTCCTTAGATCTGCTAGAATCAAATTTCATTTCCTAAATGTAGGATAACATTTACACTGACTTGATTTGATGTCCTACTATAGGACCTAGAAGGGTACATCTCTTGCTGCTCACTATTATGGCCTAAGCTGAAGATAATGCTATCTTGACATTTTGTATTTGCATTTGCCCCCAAATGTTATGGATTTTCACTAAAGTCCTGTATTGGTTAAAGAAAGATTGCCCATACAGTCAGCACACTTTACCTGAATGTTCCTCTTTCAACATCTTGTCCACTCAGCCGAATATGGATTCCTTCTTTAAGAAGAGAGCCAAATGCCATATACTCTGCTAAGGCCCAGTCTACAGTCCTATTGGCAACCATCTCTCCTCGTGTTTTTAGAATCCTGCTTAAACCTTTAGAAAAAATAATCATCATTAATCTGCTTGAAAACTTTATGGTAGCATTTTCCAAAATGTATAGATGCCTTTACAGATGCCTTGAAAGTCTGTTGCTTTGGGTAGCAAACAGTGAAGAATATTGCATCATAGATCACTTCCATAACCAGAGTATCCTTCAGATGTATGTACTACAATTCCAAAGTCCTCAACAGTAACCATGCTTGCTGTGGAATTTTAGGAACTGAAATTTACATGCCTGGAAAGGCTGCTATAAATCAAAGCTCAAATATAAACTGTAGAAAAAGAGCAAAGACTAAAACTGAAAGATTCAGCTCTGAAGCAGAATCTATTTTCATCTTAATTTGCTGACAGCTTGGATTGGCTATGAGGTAGGCCCAAATGTACTAGGATATACAATACATGGAATCCTATTAGCTATCATTAAAATATGCAAAACACAAGCAAAGTACTGATTGCTCCCTCAATTCTGAACATCTATCTGAGAGAGGCTTCAAACAAACTTTGCAAAAGACCCCTCCATGCAAGTAAGATGTTGCATTTTCTAATGAAATCATTAAAAAAGTAAAACTCAAGGGGGGGAAATATAGAAAACCATACCCCCATGAATGGTAAAATTTTCAACAGGAACTGAGCTGGCCACCTTTCCTATATGTACCAAATCTTCTTCAGTCAAGCCGGTAGAAGGACAAGTCATGCTCCGAGGTTGGCCATCCAGGGTGAAGAAACCTGGACATTTAAGAAGAGGACATAAAAAGAGGCAAGGAACACATTCACAGGAGGAGCAAGCTCTAGCTAGAATAATTCCTTTAAAAAGATGTTCCTCACTGCCAAATTTCTTTTGAGAAGGTATTTGGCAAATAAACTCTGTCCAATTAAACTACTGGATCATCCTGCCAGAGCATCTGGGAGAAGAATAAAAATTCTTCATCAAGTGCCTCTTAGTTTAATGCAAGCACATTTTGTTTATTAATAATGCTGACTACCTCTTATGATCTTTGTACAGAATTTTCAGAACTTGGAGTTCTAGGCAAGGACAACTCATGTTTGTGCCAGAAACTGCAAGTGCAATCTATTGCCCAAGAACTATTTTTTCTCAATGGCCGTTAGTAAGCAGACAGTAACTTACCAGGCCATGGAGAATCTAACCAATGCTTGATGTGAAGGATTTTTTCATCCTTGGACCTGGCATGAGCTTCTTCACAGATTTTGTCATACTTGGAAATTTCCTCCTGGAATACAAAAGGAGCATAATGTAGAAGTGACCCCAAGGACCAATATTATCAACACTTTATTCACAAATGCCTTCTTAGAATTATAACACACTTCTCAACCAAAGCTGGTAGTAATTTATCTACTGGGCTGGGAGTATCAGTTTCTACTTTGTGTATAATAAAGTCAGAGCTTCTTCTGGGGCAAATATGTCCCTATTTATGAAAAGTTGTTTCTAGTGTGTGTGTGTGTGTATTCGTATAACAAGCCCGTTAATATACACAATGGCATATATCAAGTTAAACAAGTTTCAATAAGCTACACAATATCAGAGAAATGTTATCAGTTGCCATAGAAAAATATTGTTTTACTAATCCTGGCTGCGTACTGAATGTTTCTGTATGGTGTCATTTATTATAATATTTATAAAATGTCAAAAGTCTCTGAAATTATGAAATGCTTGGTACCACAGTGGGATGAGGAATATCAAGATATCTAAGCATGGCTGGGCTATAGAATGATTGTTAAGCCATAAATGAAAGTACCTCATATTCTGGTTGATTTACTACTCCTTGTGAAATCAGAATCTCAGCATACTTCTGTAACACAGGTTTCTGTTTTCGGATTTGCTTGTACATCAATGGCTGAGTGAACATTGGCTCGTCCATCTCATTATGCCCATTTCGTCTATAGCACACCTAGCATGTTTGAAAGAAAGAAAATTCCCATATATTTATTCTTGACCTAAACAATTCATCTTCCCAAATTAAAAAGAAAGTTTTCAAACTCAGTAATTAGAGGGTAATGCTTGATTCAGACCAAGCATAGGTGTAAAGTGATGGCAAATGAGCAGAAATAGAGAGCAACATTCCCTGGAATGTTATCAGAAAAGAAAAACATTCCAGCTTTGGAAAATTTTACATTCTACTTAAACTTCTCTTTCCACTATTCCACAAAACTCTTTGAAAATGATCCTCAAAGGAGAGGTGAATATGGCCAAGTAGGGCAAGCTATTATTTATTTACTAATATAAATACCATTGACTTATGCAGACTTCCAGCTCTAAACTATCCTTGTTTTCAACATGTCTATATACCATTTCAGATTCTGATTTTTGCTTTTTAAACTTAATCTCTTTCTCTTGAGGATCTAATTGAACTGCATCCAGTCACAACTTTCTTAGTATTCCTCTCAACCCATTATTTCTTCCACATATATTTGTTCTGCAGTTCAATCCTTATGAATTCTCTCTATGTGACCAACCTGGTTTAGCATATATTTTTTTAACTGATCAGTCACTTAGCATTCATTTAGAGGTAATTTATTCTAGAGTCCCTCTCTTCTGGTTTTGCCACAGACATTTGTCACAGACATTTCCACTCTTCTCAACTCACTTTCAATTTTCTCTTAACATGCCTCTTGACACCCCTCATTTCTATATAATAAAGTTCACCAAAGCCCACACATAGTTACAAATAGTCCTCGACTTATGACCATAATTGAGCCCAAAAGTTCTGTTGCTAAGTGAAACATCTGTTAAGTGAGTTTTTCCCCATTTTACGACCTTTCTTGCCATAGTTGTTAAGTGAATGGCTGCATATATTAAGGTAGTAATATGGCTGTTAAGTAAATCTGGCTTCCCCATCTATTTTGCTTGTCAGAAAGTCTCAAAAGGGAATCATGACCCAGGGACATTGCAACCATCATAAATATGACTCAGTTGCCAATCCTCTGAATTCTGATCACATGACCATGGGAATGCTACAACGGTTGTGTGAAAAATGGTCACATGTCACTTTTTTCAGTGCCGTTGTAACTTTGAATGGTCACTAAATGAATTGTTGTAAGTTGAGGAGTACCTGTATTTTTTTCTGCTTTTAGGAAAATAGAAAACTAAATGTATCAATATGTCAGACGAATCGGTACTACGGTACCTACCAGATCCACAACTACATCTTTGTGGAAAGTACTTCTCCATTCAGCTGCCACGTTGCACACATATACCACAGCCTCTGGATCATCAGCATTGACATGGAAAATAGGTGCATTAACCACACGAGCCACATCTGTTGGATATGGGGAAGAACGGGCCATACGAGGATCGGTAGTGAATCCAATCTGAGATGACAACAGAAGCCATTTTTAAAAAATAACCATAAAAGTAATTGCAAACCGTATGAGGACTTAATTAATACATCATCACTAACTCTCAATTTTTAGGTGATAAATGGAAAAGTTAGTTAAATGTTGAAAGAACGTCTTTTGTGGAATATTCCTTCCTGAGAATGATGTGTATGTATAAAAATACTGAGATGTTAGCATGAGGCATGGATTTTAAAAGGTAATGTCCCCAATCCTGGTTCTGCCAATCAGGAGTCAAGAGACATATACTGTAAGAAGTCTAATTTTGCTGACAATTCTAAAAACCATTCTTAACCATTTTTTCTGGAAAAGGAAAAAAAATTAAACTAGTCTTAATTACATAATTAACATTAATAATTTCTTTCCTCATGATAGGGTTAGGATCCTTTGCTGTTTGGTGAGTCAAAGCTAATTCATCAGTGTTCTATCTTTTATTTAATTTGTTGCTAGTTCTATACTAGTTTCGTAAGACTTGCAATTTGGCATTTTCACTTCTGTTTGGGCAACTTCTTTCTGACTAGTGAATGTCCTAGAACCCTAAAGCTGTTCTTTCCTACAATCTTCCCAAAGGCCATAGGTTAAAAGAGAGAATCAGTACAAGACCACTGCTTTCCTGTTCCAAAAGGCTTTTCACCTAAAGCAGGGGTGTCAAACTCATGTCATCACCGCAGTGTCATTTGATGTATCGGGACTTTCCCCCTCCCCCCTTCACTGGTTGGGCATGGGCATGGCCAGCGCATGATGCATCCGGTCCGTGGGCCGGGAGTTTGACAGCCCTGACCTAGAGGAATAAACAGAGCTATCAGGGTAGAACTGAAGGGAAATTTCTCAAGGACTACTATGCAAAGGCACATAACGAGGATCTCACCAAGGAAAGACAAGAAAAGGAATAATAGAGTTTTGCAGTACAAGATGTAAGGCCTTTATTTTATACCTAAGTTTCAGATAGAGTGTCTGTTAATTGATACACACATGGAATAGAGATACTATTGCTGTCATAAGTTCCATCCCCTCAAATTGGTCTGACAACAAACTAACCTGTCCCCTTAAAGAGGTTTTTATTACCCATTAATATCATAATGATATAATTAATATCATAATTAATATCATTAATATCATAATGATATTAATATCATCATGAATGCAGCATAATGTACAGATCGATCCCTTCGTTTCATAATCGTTGGTATTAAGTTTCCCTGTCAAATCAAAAAGCAAGAAACGTGTATGGGACATTCCAAATTCTTGGCTAACCATCAGGAAATCAGTCTTCACCTGACAAGTTTAACACTGAGTTTAATTTGTTTCAGTTTTTATTCTCGATCAACTCTTTGATCACTTCAAAGTAAATAAACTTAACCAAAACACTACATTTAAAGTACAACTAAGAATGCAAACAACAACACAGCTCCTAATCTGTTGCTTGTTCTTGGTAAAAATTTAAGTTAGAGAATCTGATATGGCAACAAAAGAACATGTATTTTACCTGATTGTTCACCACCACATGAACTGTCCCATGTGTTGTATAGGAAGGAAGGTCACTCAAATGGAAAGTCTCATAAACGATCCCTTGGCCAGCAAAAGCAGCATCTCCATGCAAAAGGATTGACATCACCTTTTTAGACCAGAACAAATGAAAGACATGTTAATAACTTTGGAGAAATAAGTGTCAAAGTGGCTGAAAAATGAAACACCCATAACATTGTCACTGTAAAAACAAAAAGAAAAAGAATCTCTTCCCTTGGACACCCGCATGTACAAAACAGCAAAGAAAAGCACAAAGGAGAAGCCATCTCATATGTGCCAGCTTACTTTCTTTCCTTCAGTGTCCCCACAGTAAAATTGTTCTGCCTTTGTTTTGCCCTGAACAACAGGATCAGCAGCCTCCAAATGAGAAGGATTTGCAACCAGTGAAAGAGTGATGGTCCTGTCAGTGACACGGTTAATCCTTCGGTGATACATTCCCAAATGGTACTTTACATCCCCTGAGCCCTGAGAAAAGAGAGTATTATTAGAAGGATACATTCTTTTTCTGTGAATTTTTAGAGCTTCAAAATGGCTACTTTGCAAATTAGAAGAAAATGAACACATATTCAAAATACATTCACAATGGAATCTGAAATTTGAATCAGAATTAAGATAGTAGTGGGATTGCTAATTGAATTCCTGATACTGGTGTTCATTTTGTATAATTTGATAGGATTTATCAGACTAAATCTAGCTGGATTAAGATGCACAATAGAAGAATTGTTACTCAGTCTATGAATGGCATAGTGTTTACTGCCAGGAATCACATATTTTCATTATTTTTGCTGCTTCTGTAAGTCGTCTGAGATGGTTTCAGGATTCACCCCTTAAGCTCAAGCTGACATGAAAGCACTTTAATGCCATGGAACCTCATTCCTGACATTCAAGAGCAATCTTGAAAACAACTGGAAAATTGAAGAATTGGAAAAATGTTAGGGCACATTGTTAAGGTCACACTCGACTTGTTTCAGTGGCAGACACAGATGTTGTCACTGTGTTCAAAACTAAATACAGTGTCCCTTGGTACGCAGCTGCTTTGAAACTTATCGAATTTGGTACTCAACACATTTTGACGAGAACATTTTGTTCCAGTACTCATTATTTATTTGGTACTCAATGCAGAAGCTAGAATTTGTCCGTGTCAGCTGCCTTGTGAATCACTATATTATTCCTTATGGGAAAAATTTGTTTGGTACTCATCATTTCTGGTACTCACTGCACCTCCTGGAACCAATTGATGGGTACTGAGGTTCCACTGTACAGTTGTTATTAACTAATATGAAGAAAGTTCCTGTCAAATAAAATATATAACCCCAGTAAAAGTTGAACTCACTTCATCTGCAGCTTCTAGCTTAGAATCAAACTGGCAGAAAATTTGCTCCAACTCCTTTCTGATAACATTGGCAAGAACATTGAGACGCCCTCTAGAAAACCAAAACCATATTTAGTCAGATACTATATGGAATGTGTTGTTTGCTGTAGAAATAATTTTGATTAATAAATTAAATCAAATTTGACTTAAACAAGGTATACATCTTTATGGCAACCCTATGTCCTATCAACATTTGAAAAAAGTGGGCCTTTGGGACTGAAAAAAGAGCAAAATCATAACAATGAATCACAGGAAGAATATAGCTCAGAATGTTTTGACTGAAGGGCAGATTGAAATTTGGCATACACCCTCTTGATAGCTTCACTCTCTTCAGTTTCCTCCAAGGACGACTTTACCTGTGAGGCATTCCCATGATAACATAATCCACTCCTTTCTCACTTGACTTGTCAATTATTGTCTTTAACGCAGGAATCAGAACCTCACAGCCTTCCAAACCAAACCGTTTCTCAGAAGACCACTTTCTGTGCAGGAACTCCTCAAACCTGGAAAACAAGAGATGCTGTTTAAAGACTCCTATCATGTAATCTGTATGAGTGTCCGGGCTCTTCGGCAAAGCCATACTAATATGCATCCCTCCTGTCCTTGTGAGGAGAGGATGTGGATGTAAATTGTACTGCTCTTATGGTCTATCTTACTGCATCTCAGGAGTGAGGCTGGGAAGTGTTGCTGCCCTTACGGAATGAAATGTGGAGTAACTTAGAGACACTGATTAGTAGATTCTCTGCTTTTCTTCCTTCTGCCCCTGCCCCAAGTGTTACCTATCAGGAGAAAAACTAATCACCATTTGCTCTCCTGAATGAATGGTGGTCTGGGTGACTACTTTAACAAATCCTGCTACTCCATGGTCTCTCATGAATAGCCAAAGTCAGTAACTTTATTATGTGCAACACATTACAAAAATCTTGTAATGTAATCAGACTGTTTGCCTTACTCTGGCTTCATGGATCTTGGAAGACGTCAATCTTATGGCACTTGTGGCTGTACAATGACTCCAAGCTAGGTTCTCGCTTGACCCCTCCTTCCAGCCTAGAAGGCAGTTTCCCAACAGTTATCCTTCTTTACTCATTATCTAAGAGCAGTTCTATATTGCCAATTGAAAGATTAGCCACTGTTTCAAGACTGATGGGAACTGCAGTCTAAACATATATGAAGAACATTTTCCATGACATACAAGCTTTCATGAATGTCATTACTGACACTTTGTCGGGTTATAAATATGGCTAGGCTGGAACGTTTACATCTCAATTTACTGAAGGTGTTATGTCCTTGTGTCTATGAAATATGAAACTAGGAAAGCTTAAAACTGAACCTAATTCTTCTACTACCTGTAACTCCAACCAATGGCAGTTATGCAAGTTAATGAAAAAGAAATACCTGGTTGAACGCACTAGTCTGGCCAGCAGGGTGCGCTTCTCCTCATTGGAGAACTGCATGATACCAGGTGTTTCAAATTTTTGCCTTATCCATTGACATTGCTCAAGATCATTAATAAACATGAATTCTACTCCAATGTGCTGACAGTAAGCCATCTGTTAAAGAAAGGAAAGATGCAAGTTGGAGCAGAAGATTCAACCATCTCCAAGCACAAATTAAAAGCTTACTTTATATGAGCTATGTCTTAATTTTATTCATAAGTTTTTCTCTTCTAAAAACCAAGTTAATACTGCGACAATACGGACAGTCTAAGCCAGTTAATGGACTTTCAGATAAACTAGGATTTTAGTCCAAGCGCTGACACATCAAATCCAACAAATTACCCACTAATTAGACATTATATTATTCTTGAAAAATGTAAATAGTCAAGATTTGGCAACTGAAGACTGTTTGCGCGAAGACTTTCTGTGTGTGTGTGTGTGTGTGTGTGTGTGTGTGTGTGTGCGGTATGTATGTGCCGTATACACTCTTCAACGGCTGGACCAATTCCAACCAAACTTGGTGTACAGATACCTTATTCTTCAGCAACAAACACTGTGCGGGTAACACAGCCTTTATACCCGTCGTAATAATAATAAGGACATTTGTGATGTCTCAACTGTGACATCACCGGGAGCCTGTGTGATAAAGTAGGGGGTCAATGTACCAGGGCTCTGAATGTCAGCAGCTGATAAGGCAATACAACATAAGTAGAGAGAGCACAGATAAGTGTAGATAAGAGAACAAGAGGCGGTGTGACGACTATACTGGGCGAAGCTGGGTAATCAGCTAATTTCATTATAAAACAAAAAGTTACATTTAGTTATAAAATGAAAAGTTAGTTATTTCCAAGATCTTCAATTATCAGTGGGCATCAGGGAACCACTAAGTGGAAAGATCAGGTATAGCAGCCAATTTTTCCTAGGAAAATATTGTTAGCTATGGATTTACATATGCAACATGCTGCTGCACAGAAACGTTGATATGCTTTGGAAGGGGTCTGGTTTACATGAGACACTGGCAAAAAGGGATGGTTTGAAATGTGCAGAAGCATGGCTGTGGCATTTCTTTAAAAAGAGCCATGTGTTTCTTTTTCTTTAGTCTTCTAACTAAAAATTGCCTGAAAAGAACCTGGCTGCTTTAAGGGGCTGACTTATTAAAGAAGCTGCACTTTAATAAGAATGGCCTGCTCTGTTTTCAAGCTTATGAGGAATCTGGAAAAAAAGCTGTAGTTGCTTTAAAAAGGCATAATATTTCCATATTTTCCAAAGTACCTCTTTTTAATCATTTTCAGAGCAAGTACAGTTCTGTTGTCTAGTGCACGCTATAATCTGAATACTTGCTAAAATCAAAGAAAGATAAACCTAGGTGCAAAGTGCTTCTTGAAGTCAGGAATTTGAAAACAACTGAATTTGCACTCCAGGTAACTGAAAATACTGTCCAGGGGGGGGTGGAGTAGAGGGACTACACACAGAAGCAGAGAATGTTTGGCAAGAAATGGCATTTAAACAACCTTGCTGGAAATTATTTTTAGCCAGAGTCATGATGCCGAGAACATGAGCAGGGGCAGAGAATTATTCCCTTCATCAGAAAGTACTACTATTAATAAAAGATAGAAATTAGAAGTTGGCTTATCAGGAAGGGGGGAACAACTCCAAAACCCAGAATAAATGGGAAGCTGGGCCAGGGAAAAAGCACTGCTTATGAGGTAGCTGATGTTTTGTTTTCTGCAGAAGGCAATTACAGAAGAAACCTAAAGGATTAAAATGACCTTGAGATACTGGTTTTTTTTTTTTGCTTTCCAATTCCATTTCCTTCCCCTTTTCAGTTTTTTTTAGAGTCAGCAACAATTTTTTTTGTTTTTTCTTTAGCAGAGTCACCCATTATTGTTAAAGGAAATTATGTGACTGCCAGGAAACAAAGGAAGAAAAGTGCTTCCTTTGGAAATGGCCATTTTAAACTTTCATATGTGAGCATTTTTCCACAATGCATCCTTTTTTAGAATAGAGAACTCACTAGAACAGCTTTGCTCTGTCCTGACTTTTTTTGAGGGTATGGGGAAACCACGTTGTAGTTTTTATTTTACAGATTTCTAAAATAGTGGCTGGGCTTGCATAACATGGGGGCTAAAATGGGTCTTGGCTATTTGTATTTCACAGTAGTAGGAAAGCCAGTTAGGTCAGCCCATTTATAGTTCAGTGTTTAGGAATTCAGGCAATTGAGCTCATTTGGTAAACCATGGTTAATTATGCAGCAGAATGAGAACCCAGATTGTTGGGGGCAATATGCTGACATTGTAAACCGCTTAGAG
>JANHJO010000002.1:765431-776379 GCA_032468235.1 Pseudoxyrhopus heterurus
TGAAGTACTCTTCTTGTGAAGTATCTCTGAACTTTTTCTATTGTGTTAATGTCTGATATATAGTGTGGATTCCAGACAGATGAGCTGTATTCGAGAATTGATCTGGCAAAGGTTTTGTATGCCCTAGTTAGCAATACAGTGTTACCAGAGAAAAAGCGTTCGTAATATTAGATTAACTACTCTTAAAGCTTTTTTGGCAATGTTGTTACAGTGAGCTTTAGAAGTTAGATCATTTGAGATGAGTATTCCTAAATCCTTGACAACATGAGGATCATCTATTTGGCGTTCTGATTGTTTTTTCCGATGTGCAGGACAGAACATTTATTGGGTGATATCGTATTATATATCGTATCATGAGGAGCTTAAAAATAAAACAGCCTAATTTTAATATATCCACGAGGATGTTCAGGCTTTAGGCAAAAAAGAAAAAACAGAAACATCCATAAATTAAACATAATGGTAGTAACAATGTAGATAAAACAAAACTAGGTGATAATGCTTGGAACATCACCTGATATACTAGTGGTTCTCAACTTACAACAGTACACTTAGTGACCATTTAAAGTTACAAAGGGCACTGAAAAAAGTGACTCATGACAGTTATTCACACTTACGACCATTGCAGAATCGTCATAGTGACATGATCAAAATTCAGATGCTTAGCATCTGGTTCATATTTATGACGGATGCAGCGTCCCAAGGGGGTCCCATGATTCCCTTTTGAGACCTTCTGGCAAGTCAGTGGGGGAGCCAGATTCACTTAACAACCGTGTTTCTAACTTGACGACAATGATTCACAACTGTGGCAAGAAAGGTTGTAAAATGGGGCAAAAGTCACTTTGCAAATGTTTCATTTAGCAACAGAAACGTTGGGTTATTATTATTATTAATCAAATTTCTAGGCCGCCCAACTCCCACAGGACTCTGGGCGGCTCTGGGTTCAATTGTGGTTGTAAATTGAGGACTATCTGTATAGTATTAAAACAAATGCACAAACACATACACATCTGCCAGAGAAACCCAGTAACAACAATTACAAATTTTGCAAGAGGGACCGGAATGATGCAGCATGAAAATAAATCTTCAGATACCTTTAAAATAAACAAATTAAAAGTTCAAACATTTGCAGGTCTTGGCAGCTCCTTACCAAATTGTTTACACTTGTAAAGACATTCCTGTAGAGTGGCAAAGTTATTTCTGTTGCCATCACAGCCTCCATAAATGAAGTTCATACATATTTTTTTCTTGGGATCATAGTAAACCCTTTCCAGTAATCGTTCGCATTTTCCTTTCTTTGGTGGTAATTTGCATTTTCCTGGTAGTGCTGGAAAGTATTTGAAAAATAAGAGAACAAAGATATTGCAGAGACTTTAATCTTAACTTGAAAAACATCAAGTCCATGAACTGAAGATGTACTTTATGCACTTTAAACTTCATTTTGAAAAGAGAAACAAAATTATTTGAAGTCTTGTTCATGAAATTACAGCAGAATAGATGATCTGTACCAGGGGTCTCCAACCTCGGCAACTTTAAGCCTGGCGGACTTCAACTCCCAGAATTCCCCAGCCAAACCCCTGACTACACTACATTTGTTATAGGTTAACAAAGGGCATGCTTCATTCAATTCCTGAAATTATTTATTTAGTTTATTTCATTGAACTGTAAACTTACCAATTGGTCTGGTTTTACACAATGCTTTGGTATTACTAGCACTGAATAAGTGACCTGGTTAAAGATTAGTTTGTCACTGACTTGTTTAAACATGTGAGACAGGTTCTCACCAGCCTTCCCTTGGTTCCCAAGTACATTCTCAGCGCCCCAAAATGAATAATAAATGAAGCATAAAATAAAATCACTGCACAATGTTAGCTCAATTCTCATTCCTCTGCAACCTTTCATTTTTGCAGCTGTTGCCTAACATCCGAGATACAGAAGGAGTTGCACCAAGGAGGACGATAGGTGGCCAAGAGGAAAAACGTTACCTGTAAGTCTTACCTTTCTCCTGGCAGCCAGATGTGGCAAATTGTAGGATCAGCAGAAGGCAGATGGGGCCCCAGGCCTGCATGGCAATTTTCTTCTAGAAAGTATTTACTTTTAAGTAAACCCAGTTGATGTCAGTGCTTAAGGAAGAGAAAACCAGTCATTTGGAGAGAGTTGGTTAGATTTTGATAGACTTTTTTCTGAGCCTGCTCTGCAGGAAGAGAACTTCAAATAAAATATGTTTGCTTTTTCAGGCAGGGACACGGGGAAACCATAAAGTTAACCGTGGGTGGTCAGGCATTCACCCCTTGAGCATATCGTTTTATTGATGGATTGATTTGATTTATATGCCACCCATTTCATCCTACAAAACAATCCTAGCTTAGAGGCAGGCAGAATTCTGGGATCCTTTGGGAATTTTGAAGAACAATAGAGAGATGCTATCACAAGATACAGTAGTGGTCATGCTCAGCTTTGTGTGGTCTTTTTTCTGCAGATCTGAATCAAGACATTGGTTTTTCTGTCCTCACTATTTTTACTTCCATTTGAATGCCAACGAGACCTCTCTGGAATGCACAGGTATTCTTTGACATGAAACTCGGCATTGCTTCTTAAAAAAAATGCAAATAATCTTAAAAATAAGAATGAGACAAGGTGGTTGCTTATGAATGCTGTTTTTGTACAGCTCATTTCTGGAAAGTGAATAAAAGTGTTTTACCTGGATATAAAATCAGAACAGGTTTGATAGCACTGACTCTGACTAACATATTTTATTAAAAAGCATAAGCTTTTCTGAGTGCAGATCATGAATCAGCTCTGACTAACATTAGCCCAGCCCAAAAACCTGAATCAATATTTGCTAAGGATGGGTGCAATCCCCAATCAACGGGAGCATCACTTGAACACAGTGTTAGTTAGCACCAACAAATTCACCATCAGTCAATTGCAAAAGGCAGCTTTACCTAAAACATCTTACATTCTGCAATGATATCTGAAACACCATTGAATATCCATATCTATCCATTCGAAGCTCCTTGAGAAGGACTCAATAGGTGGACCAAAATGTTGGAATATTGCTAAACCATGCTATGCTGAGGACTGACCGGATAAGGGGGAGCCTCCCCAGCCTCCCCACTTTACCTCCCACAGGAAGGGGAGGTGTCAAAGTTTACCTAAGAGCATCTTGCTCTCTCCATCTTCAATTCCATCCTACACCTTGAAGAAGGTAGTCATGTGGCTGCATGGCTACCAAGAAGACAAAGGACTAGATTTGTATATACCTTTATTATTTTTGTATATAAATAAATAGCTTTATACTTAGACACAACATGTGTCAATTTTATTTTTACCACAAAGAAATGGCAACGACCATCTATTTCCAGCCTCTAACACAAAATGCCAAATTCAGCCTGGACATCTGGCTCACTATATGATGAAATAATTTGCCACGTCAAAACCTAAGCCAGTGAACTCAAGTTTATTTATGCATGATTATTCTAAACATGAGAGTCCTTGGTAACTTTACACCTTGGCCCCATTCAACTACTTTTAAGATTAAGGGCTCTGAAGTTCCTCTAAGATCAATGGCCAGAACTAACTCATAAAATAGTTTTCTATTTTAAGCATTTTTAATGTTTAAAGTAGAAGCCGTGCCAATGCAGTGGTTAGAATGCAGTATTGCAGGCTAACTCTGCCTACAGCCTGGAGTTCAATCCTGACTGGCTCAAGGTTGACTCAGCCTTTCATCCTTCCGAGGTTGGAAAAATGAGGACCCAGATTGTTGGGGGCAATCGGTGAATTTGTAAACCTCTCAGAGAGTACTGTAAAGCATTATGGAGCAGTATGTAAGTGTTATTGCTAATGCTAATGCTAGCACTAACTCAACAGAGAATTGTAAAGATTAAAATTCAATTGAAGGCAGAACTTTTCCTTTAGGACAGATGGATACACGGTTAGAAAAGAAGTATAGAAGATTATTTCAAAATGTGATTACTGCATAGTCTACTACTTCAGACTATTATATGCACAAAGCTGGAAAGATTCAACAGTGTGGAGACATGGTTGCTGAAATTGACATAAACTGTTGAGATGGACAAACAGATTTGTTTGATTGGGAAAAAGTCATTATCAACATGTGTTATCTTTCCTGCAAGAGCTGCATTGGTTGCTGATTTGCTTCCAAGTGTTGTTTCTGGGACAGGGTTTATTATTTTATTATTTATTCTTTTTATTTCTTTTGTATTGTGTTTTTATTTTTGTAAGCCGCCTTGAGTCGCTGTGAGCCTATAGGCAGAAATATGAATTTTCCAAATAAAATAAATATTCATCAATGACTGAAAACCCCTTATGGACTTTCTGCATAAAAAGAAAACAATTTTGGGTCTTAGAGTTTGATATTAGCAAGAATAAGTTCAGAAAGAAGGGAAATATTTAATCTTAGAGAGAGAGGTTTGATTAGAATTAGAAGAATTGGAAGTCTATAACTGCAGAGGGACAGCTTGTAAACCGATTCTTTACATTTCTTTGTATGCTTTTTGTTCTTTTATTTCCTTTTTTCTATCTCCTTTTTTCTTTGTCTCTTTCCCCCCCTTTCTCTTTCACATTTACTCTATCTTTTGTTTTTATGTACTTCCTTTGCGGAATGAATCCTTTTATAGCTTGGAACTTCTCCTGTGCAGAGAGAGGGCAATGGGATTTTCAAAGGTTGGCTGACCCCTTGAGATGTCTCAACACCTTTTATCTTTTGTTGTCCTTTTCTCAAATCATAAGAGAAGAGGGGTATAGAGAAACAACCTCCCAAATTAGGGGGTTTCTTCACAGTTGTTGCCTCTTTTCCTAGTAAATTACATTTAAAAAATGTGAACGTTCTGGTTTTCTTGCTTTGCTTTCAAATTGTATGAAGGTGAAATGGACATTTTTGCCTCTAGCTGAAGATGGTGAAATTCCAAGCCAGGTAGAATGAAGGCTGATCACGTTTCTCTCTCAGCTTTTTTGTCAAGACCTTTTGACCACCACCACCCCCCACCACATAACTCTTTAGGTCTCTCTCTATAAAAGAAAATGAGTCAACCAAAGGCAACTTTAGAAGTTTCACTCCGCAACCTACCAGAATGAATTCCAAAACAAACTGTGAAGCTAACCCAGCACCCGAACTCCCAGTAAGTTGTTTCATTTTTTGGTTCTATAATGCTCAGACTGGGAAACTGCATTTGGCAGATGAGAGATATAAAGAATAAAGTAGTGCAAATTAAAGGGCTATTATTGCTAAAATCACTCTTTGTGCTCTTGAGCAGTTGTCCCACCATGATTAACGATGGGCTTTCTTAAAGTCATACAAATGCTAATTTATCAAATGGGCTTCTCTGTTCTAATCAAACTGCTTATTTTATACTAATTTATCCATAAATCTTTGGGGAGAGGAAGTGGGGAAGCGGGTGACAGTGAGAAAGACTTGTTGACTATTAATAGTAAAAACTTGTATTTCTTAGTCTAATCGGCTATCCAAAGGGTGAACCTTAGAATGAATATAGTATTCAAAACACTCAAGCCTTTGTCCTTTTAATGGATACTTGAAAAGGAAGATAGCACCAAGAATTCCACAATTCAACTCTGAGCTACTTATATTGAAAAGGAAGATAATTTGCTCAACCCTTGCTTTTCCTTGTTGGTCCTTATTTTAAGGGATTATTCCATTTTTCCTGTTAATATATAATATTATTTACAGCTATCCTCAACTTACAGCAATTTATTTATCGACCATTCAAAGTTACAGCGGCACTGAAAAAAGTAACTTATGACCAGTTTTCACGCTTATGACCGTTGCAGCATCCCCATGTTTATATGATTTGCATTCGGATGCTTGACAACTGGTTCATATTTATGACGGTTGCAGAGTCCCGGGGCCGTGTGATTCCCCCTTTGCGACCTTCTGACAAGCAAAATCAATGGGAAAGCCAGATTCCCTTAAACTGCAGGGATTCACTTAACAAATGTGACAAGAAAGGTCATAAAACGGGGCAAAACTCACTTAACAAGTTTCTCATTTAGCAATATAAATGCTGGACTCAATTGCCGTCGCAAGTCAGGGACTACCTGTATTAAGAAAGGATTTTTCCACTTTGCTCAGGTTAGGGAGTCCACTTTTATTGAAAAGATTGGGTGTGCAGAAGTAGTTTTCTGCAATTTGGCGCCCTCTTTTGTTTCCTGTATAAATGGCCACCTAAGAAGAAAAAGCTGGATGAGATTTGGGAGGGAGTAGAATAACATTCTTCCGACCTTCCATTTACCAGCTAAGCCGCTGGCTCTTTCCCCAGGGATTCAAGTTTATCCCCAGAATTCCAAAAGACAGGAAGCAAGTGATTCTCATCTCCTCGGTGTTGGTGCTTCTGACTGCAGTAATTATTGCAGCCATTCTCATTGGAGTTTATATTACTCAGGAATACACCGAAAAGGTGAGTAGGACCTAGAAGTGCTCAGTCCTTGACTTACAGCCGTTCATTTACTGATTGTTTGAAGTTACAACAGCTCTGAAAAAGTGACTTATGACCAGTTCTTGAACTTACAATCCTTGCAGCGTCCCTACAGTTGTGTGACTTAAAAATTGGGGACTTAGTAAGCGGCATGTATTTACGATGGCTGAAGCTTCCGTGATGTGCTTACCATTCGTGATCTCCCAAGCAGGCTACCAACAAGCAAAGTTGGTGGGAAGCTGGATTCACTTAATAACCATGTGGTCCATTTAACAACAATGGCAATGAAAGTTCATAAAATCGGGCACAACTCGCTTAACTGCCTCGCTTAGCAACAGAAATTCTGGTCCCAGTTGTAGCCATAAGTTGAGGATTACCTATGCAGTGACAGCTCAGAGGACCCTCTTGTGACAAATAATGCCAACAAAGAACAATACACAAAACATGTGTCCTAGTTGTGTCTTGTCTCCTGTGCAGATCATCAAAACCATCAGCAACGGAAAGGATGGTCAGACGGTAGAGCGGACTATGATGGTAAACAACCAGGAAAGAGTGGCTGAATTTTTGATCAAGACCAATAAGACTTCGGCAACAGTTGTCTATGACTACAAACACGTAAGAAATATTCCAAACCAATTGCCAGGAGCTCCCATCCTTGCCCCAGCTCCTGCCCACCTAGCAGTTCGAAAGCATGCAAATGTGAGTAGATAAATAGGTACCACTTTGGTGGGAAGGTAACAGAGCTCTGTGACATTACGTCGTGCTGGCCACATGATTGCAGAAATGTCTTTGGACAGTGTTGGCTCAATAGCCTTGAAACGGAGATGAGTACTGTTTCCTTTATCCGGCAATGATTAGCGGAATAAAATCCACAGGGACTCCTTTTTATTTCAGATTTGAGGGGCATCCCTAGACATCGAGTCCAACTTCCTAATCAGTGCAGAAATCCAAATTAAAACATCCCTGGCAGACAGCTGTCTTGCCTTTGCTTGAAAATATCCAATAAAAGGGAGTCTGCCAGCTCTTGAGATAGTCAGTTCCATGGTGTAATATTTTGCTAACATTTACAGTCTCAAAATCCTTTCATTTATCCTGAGCATGTTGGTTCTATTTTTGCTCCCAGCATCTGATTGGCATCCGGATTAAGGATCAGAAACAATGCTCAGTGGTGGGAATGGATTCAATTGACGTTCCCAGTTTACATGATATTGCCCGCGAAATCAAACATTTTGATGAACAGGTGAGAAATAAGAGATGGGGAGAATTGCTTGTTGCCTTCTTTGTCAAATAATATGATGTAGAAGTGATAACCTAGCAAGGATTTGTAACAATTTAAGTGTCACTTAAGTCAGGACAGGTGGTTTGGAATTTTGATAAATAAATAAATAAAAATAAAACAATAGCCATTGGGGTTACTTTGCATGAGAATAGATATGCTTGTTCCATCATATAAATGATCATAGCAAGTCACTATAGTAGGAGCTGGTTTGAACAGAACAATTGCATTCACACATAATATGAAGGGCATTTCCCAGTTGTAGCAGGATGCTGGCACAGTGGGGAAGATTCTCAAATGCAGAACTGCTGGTATGTTATAAGCTTTCCAAGGCAACAAGATTCTTGCAAATGGCAGCTGGGAACTTTTCAGTCTGTCCATTTCTGTTTGTTGCGACAATATTAACTTTTCCTTATGTAGTATCTCCTCAAACAATGATATAGATAGATGGATGGATGGATGGATGGATGGATGGATGGACGGATGGACGGACAGACAGACAGATAGATATAGGTAGATAGATAGATAGATAGATAGATAGATAGATAGATAGATAGATAGATAGATAGATAGATAGATGATATAGAATAGGTCGATAGAGGAAGATGGATGGACGGATGTTTAGATGAGTGGATGATAGAAAGATAGAGGAATGGATGCATGATGATAGATAGACAGACAGATGATAGATACGTAGATAGATAGATAGATAGATAGATAGATAGATAGATAGATAGATAGATAATAGATGGATGGATGGATGGATAGATGAATAGATATAGATATATAGATTTTTATGCCTTCAACTTAGTGTTATCTGGACAGATTCCTGCAATTTTCTTGGAAAGGTTTTTTCCCCTTACTGGTTTGCCATTGCCTCCTTCCTAGGTCTGAAAGAGAGTGACTGGCTGAAGGTCACCCAACTGGCTTCATGCCTGAGGTAGGACTAGAACTCAGGGTCTCCTGGTTTACCCCAGTGCATCAAAACACTCCTCTTCCCAGGTCTGGGGAACTTGTTTCTGAGTAGAGCATAGGAATATCAGAGTTGGAAGGGACCTTGGAGGTCTTCTAGTCCAACCCCCCTGCTCAGGCAGGGAAACTGCCTGGGCCGTTTCAGAGAAAGGGCTGTCCAGCCTCTTCAGTGGTGGAGCATCCACAGCTTCTGGAGGCAAATGATTGATTGCAGAAACAGGATTGCTTAAGCTTTGCTCGATTTACCTCCTCAAAGGATTCTTCTCAAACCTTCTCAAAGACGGTTTTAATTTGGAAAGGGGACTGAGCGTTGAATGTTCCTGTTTTCTTCTCCTTGAATGTTTATTTTGGGCAGAAAAGGAATGCTTGGAACCTAAAAGCTTATTAGAAAATATTTGTTTTCTTAGCATTTGACTCTGCTTATTAACCTTAGACCCGGTCCACTTTGCTCCTGTGGCTTCTTGCTGGGACAGACAACAAACACTTACTAGGAAATGTTTGTTTTCCTAGTACTTGACTGATCTTGACCTTAAAGGCATGTTTAATTTGCTCCTACCTTACTACGGCTTCTGGTATGGTCAGATAACAAGGTTCTGGCCCCCTAAGGATGGGCGGTGGCCAGCAGGCTGTCAAATAAGGAGAAGAGCATTTCTGAGTATATACCAAGTGCTTCCAAGTAAGCCCAAAGGAGTTAGAACTGGAAATGTCCATGATCAATTACCAAAAAAATGAAATAAGATAGAATTTATTGGCCAAGTGTGTGATTGGACACACAAGGAATTTGTCTTTGGTCCATATGCTCTCAGCGTACATAAAGGAGAGAAAATTAAAAAATAAAATACATTCATCATGATTTACAGGGGTCTTCAAACTTGGCAAGTTTAAGACTTGTGGGACGTCAACTCCCAGAATTCCTGAGCTAACATGACTTGGAGGAGGAATTTTGGGAGTTGAAGTCCCCAAGTCTTAAAGCTGTCAAGTTTGAAAGACCCCAGAGTCAAGAATCATAAGAATCATAGATACAACATTTAGTGATAGTCATAGGTTACTAATAAAGAACCAAGTTGGCCTTCTTCTCTCCCTGTTCTACAAGCTCAAGAACGCGACTCCCTCCCCTCTGCTCCTTCAGATGTAATCATGAGGACTAGCGCCAGATTCCAACCTGCCAGGTTTAAACGGCTGCCGGATCTTCCCCCGCGGCACCTGGCGAGACCCCCAAGGGACTCTCAGCTCTTCCTGGACCCGTCCGCAATTCCAGAGGGGAAGGGGGGTTCTGGGAGTCCCCCTTGGAATCGGGAGCGCGCGTACTGCGCTTTCCTTGCTCCGTTCCTACCTGCCCGGGGCGGCGAGCGCTGCATCGGAGCTTCGGCCCCGGCAGCGCGGGGGTCTTTTCGCTCCCGTGCCGGCAGAAGTGCGTCTCCTCTCCAGGGTATTCCTGCGGGAGAGGCTCGGGCAGCGGGAGGAGGAGGAGGAAGGAGGAGGAAGGCAAAGAAGAAGGAAGGATGAGAAAAAGGGAAAAGGAGGGAAGGAGATAGAGAAGGATAGAGGAGAAGGATAGAGGAAGAGAGGAAGGGAGAAGGAAGGAGAAGGAGAAAGGGAAGGAGATAGGGAGGAGGAGGGAGGGAGGAGGAAGAAGGAAGGAGGGGAAAATGGAAAAGGAGGGAAGGAGATATAGAAGACAGGAGAAAATAGAGGAAGAGAAAGAAAAGGAGAGGAAGGGAGAAGGAAGGAGAAAGAGGATAGAGGAGGGAGGGAGAAGGGAGAAGGAAGCAGAAGAAAAGAAAAAGGTGAAGAAGACAGAGAAGGACAAAGGAGAAAATAGGAAGAGGAAGTGGGAAAAGAACGGAGGAGGGGAAGGAGAGAGGAGGGGAGGGAGAAGGAGAAAGGGAAGGAGAGAAGAAGGAGAGAGGAAGACAGGAGGACAAAGGGAAAGGATAGGGAAGGAGAAGCAGAAGACAGGACGAGTAGAAGAAGAAAGTAGGAGAAGAAAGGGAAGGGGATAGGAGGAAGAGGGAAGGAGAGAAAGGGGGGAAGGAGATCAAGAAGGATACAGAGGAAGAGGAGAAGGAGAAAGAAAAAGAGGAGGAGGGGGAGAAAGAAGGAAAGGAGGGGAGAAGGAAGGAAGAAAGTGAAAAGGGAAGGAGATAGAGAAGGGGGGAAAGGAAGGAGTAGAAAAGGGGAAGGAGATAGAGGAGAAAGAAGACGGTAGAGGAAATGAAGGAGAAAGAGAAAGAAGAGGAGTAGGGGACAC
>JANHJO010000002.1:846953-861987 GCA_032468235.1 Pseudoxyrhopus heterurus
GTGCGCAAGCGTGGCCAAGGTAGGCGGACCGTTTCCGACGCCCAGCCGCGCTCTGCCTTTCTCCTCCTCCTCCTCCTCGCTCTTCCTCCGGCGCTCGCCAGGCTAAGTTGCAGCGGCCGCGGCAGCCGATTGCGCCGCGCTCCTCCGCTGAGTTGGCGCCGCTGCTGCAGACCGAAGCTCGCCGGGGCCCAAGCTGCAGGCTCCGGACTCCCCTTGGCAGACCGTCCCCGCCCCTCCGCTCGCCGCCTTCGCCTCGTCAGCCCCGCTCGGATTACAAGCAAGCCGCTGCTGCTCGCCGGCCCGCGGCCACCCTGCGCTTCCTCCCGAGCCGCGCGCGGAGGATGGCTGGTGGCGAAGGGTAAGTTGGCGGCGCTGGAGCCGCGCGGGGCTGCCGGGGGCGAGCCGGGCGAGGGGCGAGGGGCTCCCGGCCGGCTCCTGCTGCAAGGCTGGTGGGAGCATCCTCTTCATCCTCGCCAGCCTCCTTCGGCTCAGCTGCTGCCAGCGGGCTCCCCAGTTGGGGCGCGATGCCCGCGCTGCCCAGCCTCCTTAGCCGAGGGTCGCGGTTCTTGCGCTCGGCCTGAGGCTGACGGGGCTTCGGGTTATCCATCCGGGCTGGAAACGATCCCCGTTTAGGATCTGCCAGCCGCGGAAAAGGCGCTGGGCTCCTTGTGTGCCGGGATCCCGCAGCCTGGCTCCCCAGGGCGCATCTGCACCCGGCGGCGGCGGCGGCGGCGGCGGCGGCAGTTCGTTGCGTCTCCAAATGTGTTCCAACTTGTAGCTGGGCTCTGCCTCCCTTTTGTTCCTTCCTTTGTGTCTTTGTGGCTCTTGGGAAGCCCCAGAGAAAGAGACCCAGCAGAGGAGCTGCGATGGGCGCTTCTGATGCCCTCCCGAGTGGCAAATGGCCAGTTTGCCTTTGGCTGGGCATGGGCTTGAGCGGACTTTCTCTGGGCAGGCAGACCCAACAAAGCTGGCTTTGGGGTTGCTTTGACCCCACAGACGGTTGCTGGAGCTCCATCCCTTTTCTTCTGCTCTTGCTTCTTGTTGGATTCCATCCCAAAACCTGTTTTTAGGATGGGTTATTTATTGCGTTAAGCCCACTTTTGCTTTTTCCGTGCCTGGAGGCCTTGAGCATCTGGATGCCAAACTCGCCCTCTTCCCCTTGATCTTCCCTCCTTCCTTGACAGACCTTCAAACAGTCCACCAAGAGGAGGCTCAAGCCTCTGGAGCTTTCCTGAATGCAGGTGACATGGCCTCAAACGCTGGAGAAGAAACGGAGACCTTCTGTATGAGAAGCACGTGCCAGACTGCTGAGCGCCTTGCCTCAAGCAATAGCTTTTCCAGATTATTGTGAAGTTGGACTTGTCACTGTGTGACAACTTGGGGAGAAGGCACAAGAAAGGGCTGTCTCCTATCACAGCAGCATCGGCAACAGGTCAATGTTCAAATTGCTAAAAGCTATTTGGCCTTTGCACATAATTCAAAGAAGGCTGTTTCTCTCCGTCTGTACAAAACGTGTTTGGATGGATGTTATGTGGCCCTTGGATATTGCTACACTATCATGCCTATCAGCTTGGCTGCTGGGAGAGGAGTTGTAATTGAGGAACATCTGGAGGTGATGACTTCCTTCATTTTTATCCAGTGGCTTCTTGCTGATGATACTTGACTCTTAGTGTGCGTCCTACAAAGTTTTAAAAGTATTCTTGTGTTGGGTAATTTAAATGAATCAGGCTGAGTTTAATAGTCTGATGGAGACTGGATAAACTGCATAGTTTTTGGAAAAAAAATTACTGTGGTCTGTGAAAGTATGGAGTTAACCCTGCATTATAGCAGGTTTTATGATGTTGGGAAGTGATTCAATGGTTCAGGTTGATTTTTTTATGAATCTCTACAGTTGTTTGTGTTGTATTTTAATTCAGGACTAAGGCCTGAATGATTTTAAAAAAACAGATGTACGTAGGAGTCCAAGAAAGGAACAATAGACCGACTTTCCTGAGTCCTTGGAATGATTTATGAAACTTCAGTTTTTTACTGTTTTAAGAAGCCTCCTCTTCCTGAGAACAATGGATTCAAGAATGAACAGTGTGCTGCTTGTGTAACTAACATTTCCAGAGGTTAACATCTGCACCCCTTTTGGATGAGAACTGAAGTGGCTTCTCGTCCCTGCCAATTACTTAACTCTGGCCTAAAGTATTGCATAGGGCTATACTTGATAGGATATATGGAAATTGTAACTGGATCAGATTGTGGCAACTAGGCTCGTGTTGAGGGTGTTGAGTTGGAGTTATAGGCATATATAATTCCTGTTTGAGATTTCAGTGGCCTCTTTTGGGAAGTTGAAGATGCACATATAATTTTCTCTGTGGCTCATGTGCCTCCTACTCAAAGGAAAGGCTACCTTCATATGTGATCACCTTGCAGCCACCATCATGGTTGGTCATTCTAACCATCATCTAATCACACTGCACCACCATTAAGTGCTGTGGTGGTGCAGTGGTTAGAATGCAGTATTGCAGGATGACTCTGCCCACTACCAGCAGTTCGATTCTCATCAGGCTCAAGGTTGACTCAGGCTTCCATCCTTCCGAGGTCGGTAAAATGAGGACTCAGATTGTTGGAAGCAATATGCTGACTCTGTAAACTTCTTAGAGAGGGCTGTAAAGCGGTATATAAGTCTAAGTGCTATTGCTATCATCTGCAGAAAACTTTCTTTGAGGATCTCCCTGGAATGATGATTATGGGCAATTTCTTAGGATAGGGCCTCTTCAGTGACAGCACCAACACTTTCTTTGGTGTTTTCTTTGTCAAGCTTTAAGAAAATTGTCAAAACGTATTTTTATTCATTTGCTTTCCCATCATAGTAGCCATGCCTATTTGCTCTCTATTTTTGATTGTTTTTTTAATTACATTTCTGGTTGTACGTCTTTGTTGCTTTTCTGTTGCATTTCTTTTGCTGTAATGTTTTCTTTGTTTATGGTTTTGATAGCTTTATGATTGGTGTAGTTTAGTCTGGATGGGTTTTATTTAGCTTTGATGTTTATTATTGTTCTGTTGTTAACCTCTGGGAGCTGGCCTGTTTAATTGAGAACATAAGCATATAAATGAATGGGAAATATATATACACATGCACACATAAATACACATAGAGTACATATCCTGCTTTTAGTGTATGAGAATGTTAGAAAGGGGTCACAGATAAATTCAAAATTTAATTTCCCGTTAACAAGATACTGGCTTTTCTTTAAGTATTATAAGCCCAACTTCACTGTCCAATAAACCAGAAATATACTGTATTTTGTTTATTTTAGGCTTGTTAATGGGCTAAACAAACCTGGACAATTGGAATATGGGTCATTTGTCTTTTATGCAAGAATGGCACCATTTCAGCTTGACAATTTCTGCTCATGCATGAAAGCTAAAACATTTTAGCTCTTGCCAGAACAAAAATTGTCTTATTTATGTATTTATTACCTTTTCCCTAAGAGATAGAGATGATTGCTGATAGTTCTTCACTTTATCTTTGGAGTAATACGGTGAATAACTTTGGCCCAAATTCTAACCACCATACCACAAAGACATTATCCGTGCTTCTCTGCTTGTGTTGTACCAAAAGAGAGCAGCTAAGAAAGAAGGAACACATTATTTTTCTTCTATTGTCTTAGCTTAGCTACGCTTGGCGTTCTCCACAGGAAGTTCAGCTATAGATGTAGATTAGTCAGTTGAACCCCCCACCCTCCCAGTGGTTTTAACAGCCACAGAATTTTGGTGGAGATAAGTAAAAGATTTCCTTGTTGGCTGGATTCAGAAAACACTTTAGACTTGGCTTTTGACTCAATTGGTTGAGCTAATCCTTCCAGTGGGTACTCAGCCAGTTCAGTTAATTCAGTGTACTCGACAGGTAGTCCTCAACTTACGACCACAATTGAGCCCAAAATTTCTGTTGCTAAGTGAGACATTTGTTAAGTCAGTTTTGCCCCATTTTATGACCTTTCTTGCCTCAGTTGTTAAGTGAGTCATTGCAGTTGTTAAGTTAGTAACACGGTTGTTAAGGGAATCTGGCTCCCCCATTGCCTTTGCTTGTCAGAAGGTCTCAAAAGGGGATCACATGACCCCGGGACACTGCAACCGTCATAAATATGAACCAGTTGCCAAGCATCTGAATGTTGATCACATGGCCATGGGGATGCTGCAACAGTCATAAGTGTGAAAAACAGCCGTAAGTCACTTTTTTCAGTGCCATTGTAACTTTGAGTGGTCACTAATGAACTGTTGTAAGTCGAGGACTATCTGTACCTAAGGAAACCGTAGATTAGCTTGTGGACCTCCTCTGCAGAAGGCATTTACATCAAGGAGGCTACATCTATGTCAAGGCTATGTTAGATGACCAGATATCCTGGAAGTCCTAATGGTGGAGCTCCATCTTCTGCTGTGTTTTCATGTACATAGGATGTTTGTTGAAAGTTGAAGAAAACTGCCTCCATGGACTCACGATTTGCAATAAGAGATGTGGATGCAAGACAGAGAGGAAGACTAATCTCAGGCTATTCTTGGACTAATCTATACAAAACTTGGTTAAGTTTTGGTTTTCTTTGTTGTGTGAATTTTTCAAACCATGGTTAAGGAAACAATAAGGACTTAATGGTTTGTGTTAACTCACAGTTGGTTAATGTCGAAGAACTAGGCACAGAAATAGTTATACTCTCATCTCTTGGATGGAAACCCATAAAGTACCAGTGAACTAATGTTTAAAAGAAGATGAAAAAAGAAAAGATGAGTGACTTAATTCAAGGACTCTCATGATATATTTAGAGGACAGCTTGGATCAAATAGCTCTTTAGATATGTCTATACTTGCTCAGGGACAAAAATATAAGTAGACATCTCTGAGTAAGTGGCTCTAATGGGGTCTATTTGGCTTCATCTCATATCCCAAGCATAGTGTTTTCTAATAAATTGGTATATGAATGTAGCTGCCGCTCAAAAATAAACAATATGGCTGACAGTGACATTGTGTGAATGAGATCTGCACATTCCAAGAAGATTCAGCAAGGCATTATGACTAAAATGCCGTACTTTTGAGTTCATATAATTATCTAGGCAATGCCTGTCTACATGGATGAAATATTCCAAGGGATTTTGATCTGAAATAATCAACACAACTCTAGCCATTCATAGAGAGATGATTATAGCTAGCAATTGGCTAGGTCAATGCATCTTTATGTGGAAGACAAAGTACACATAATTTAAACAAATTCATTTATGTAGAGCAAACAAAGCCAGCCTTTCATTGTATAGAAGGAAAGGGAGCTCAAATGAAATGTATGTTTCAGTGTATTTCATTATCTGCTTCTTACAGTAAACTGTACTCCAACCTACTTGCAAACAGATAAATGTTAACTTTTCAAAGCTACGTGTGAGCCAAGAAACATTTCTAATAGAGTACATTTATGAACTAGTTTCTCATCATGGGACAGTCTTACTGTTAGAGCAACACAGCAAGTATAAAAATCAGAATTAACTAAAAAGCTAGAAAAACGGAGCAGTGATTAAAAAGTCATATGATATGTTCTGCTTGGCGTATTCCGAGAGGCCTGGCTGAAATAGAGACTCAAAGGGTGTAGCTTTTTCTTGAGAAGTTTTATAAACAGGCTGTGTCATCTCTCTTCCCAAGAAAAGGAAAGTGCTGGGCAGAAGGAGGAAGATTAAAACACTTTAAAAACAGCTGGTGACGAAATCTTTAACATAGATATGTAGAAAAATATGTTTAATTTTGGATGCGCCTTGCAACTCACTCTGCCAAGCTTACGGTATTGTGCTTTCTGCTTCAAAAGGGTGAGACATTGTACCCTGAATTTTCAACATATTGCATGCGATGAGGCTTTGGGGCCACAAAGACGGAAGCTTAGAGCCCTTAGATCCTTCCTTTAAGTTTATTCTGCACTAGAGGGGCTAGAAGGAGTAGCGTAGAGATGATGGAGTATGTCCAGATGTTGATAGACAGTAGATCGCTACATTCCTGATAGTCATTTTGGGTGGAGCTGCTGGGAATTGTGGTTGAAGAACAACTGGAACACTTCCCAAGAGTTCCCAACCCCTGGATCCTAAAATATCAGTATTTATCCAGCCTCTCCCATGGGATACCTGCTAAGTTGGAGGATCAAAATGGGCTATTAAGATCAGGAAGATGCAGTTAAATACTTCAATTGTGTTTGCAAAGACTTAGAAAAAATCAATGCAAGAGTTCACATGAAGACAGAGTTCTTCCAAAATTTTATAGGGAACTCCTGTCCCTGTCCAAGGAGGACATTTTAAGGTTCCTCACCAACGATTGCATGGATCTCTTTTGGAAAAGGAGGCCCAAACCACTGGATATATTTTCAAAGAGTCCTCAGTTCTGACATGTTATACAAGATGGAGAAGCTGATCCGTGGAATTCAAGCCAGCTTGTCCACTAAGCAAAACCAGAATGGCAGATTTCCTTACTTCTCTGGTCCAACCATCTCTTTCTCTGCTATGGTCTGGAACGGACACAGAAATGTCAAAAATACATATTCTTCCCATTACATAATCTTATGGCAAAGTGAGGCAATCCAATATTCATTGTCTTACTTGCATTAAAGATGTATTTTCATCGGATGGTATAAATTAGGAATCTTGAAAGCTGCCATGCTGGTTTGACATAATATATTGAGTCCTTGTGTAATTTCTTTGATTTTAGCACTTAACGTGTTTTGTGACTGAAGAGAATATTTGTAGCCCAGGATAGGAAAGAGAATAAGAATAGAATATCCTTTATTGGCCAAGTGTGATTGGACACACAAGGAATTTGTCTCCAGTGCATAAGCTCTCAGTGTACATATAAACAACAAACTTTGTTATTTGTTGAACTGTGGGGTCCCTGGTGCTCTCTTTTTTTTTTTTACAGCCATTCCATTAGCAAACTAGATAGTATCATGTGTGCTCCTGATCAGTGTACTGATGATAATTGCTTAGTTTGGCAATGAAACATCTGCAAGAAAACCACCAAGCTTAGAGAGCATCAAGGACCCCAAAATATGTTTTAGTTGCCTGCATGAATCTAACATCATGTGAATTCAATCCTTTTTGTCCATCAAAGATGGGGTTGATTGACAGCAAGTCTCCAAGGATTCAGGCAGGAGATTGCTAATTTTATTTGAACGCACTGAGGCTCTGTGTGGAAAACAAGCACTCATCCTTAAGCTACGAAAACATGGTTTGTCTTTTGGTTGGTAGGCAGATGAAGCCAGCTATAAATTTCCAACCGGAAGTGGTTAGAAAGAGAGAAAGCAAAGTGGGGAAGTTATGGGGTGGCTGATTCTATGCCTTTGAGAGTTTTACATTAATCAAACGTAATGAAATGCAGAAGATAGAAAGAGCGGAAACTGGTTTCTTTCAAGCATAGTTTCGTTGGTGGTAAAGGCAGGATTTATTGCTTATTATGGCTTCGCAAAGTGGGCAGCTTGTTACCAAATGATTTATCAGCAGATATTTGCAATGCTTTTCCCCCCCCTATCTGAGAGGTTTGCTCTTAATCATGGTTTTTGGGGTGTTCTGTATTTCTGGGCATGGGCTTGATCAGGGCAGGCAACTATGGTAACTTTACAACTTGTGGACTTCAACAAGGATTCCTGAGCCAGTATTGGTTCTGGAAATGGTCAGTCTCCGGGGGCAATTGCAAGGAAGGCAATTGAAGCACATTAAAAAAGGACCCCTCCCTCAAAGATTATTATGAAATAAGCTGTGCTTGGAGGTTGGGCGACCTACCAGACAGGTTGAAGCTGCGGCATTTCTTGCAAGAAATTCTGGTTCTCATTTTTTCTGCCATTGGGTGGGCCAGGGGACGATTCTTCTTTAAGGTTGCATGATATTTTTGGGTTTTTAAATCATCTGGACATAGTGACATTATGAACAGAAGGCAAAGGACCAGCAAAATAATCTGCCATTGATGGAAAGGTCACATAGCCTTGTAATTAGTTGGTTTCTGTAGGTCTCCTCCCACTTTTGATTGTGCAAAAGGTTGCAAACAACTGAGCAACATCTTTGGATATAATTTTTACAGTCTTGAGCAGAAGAACAAAGTTGAGTTGTTGGCTCCCAGTTCAAATCCCCATAAATAAATTACATGTAATTTTTTAAAAAATCAAATTGCACGTTAAAGCAAACCTATTTTCTGCATGAAAAAAATGAGTTTGTGGGTTGAGATACATTATGCAAATAAAACATATAAGGTAGACCTCGACTTAACAACCAAATTGAGCCCAAAATTTCTATTGCTAAGTGAGACATTTCTTAAGTGAATTTTGCCCCAATTTACAACTTTTCTTGCCATAGTTGTTAAGTGAATCACACTGCCGTTGTTAAATTAGTACCATGGTGATTAAGTGAATCTGGCTTCCCTATTGACTTTGCTTGTCAGAAGGTTGCAAAAGGGGATCACATGACCCTAGAACACTGCAACCGTCATAAATACAAGTCAGTTGCCAAGTGTCTGAATTTTGATCACATGACCATAGGAATGCTGCAGCAGTCATAAGTGTGAAAACGATCATAAGTCACTTTCTCCAGTGCTATTTTAACTTTTAATGGTCATTAAACGAACTGTTGGAAGTCGAGGACTACCGGTATAGGATTTGAGACATAAATGTTTATAATCAGAAGTAGTTTTGTGGAATTCAGTGAGGCTTCATTCCACATCAGACGGTTCTGGATTACAATCAAATTTTACTTCTGTTGGCTTCCAAGCAGGCAAAAAAAGTATAAAATCTTGAACTCAGGCAATGTCAATGCAATGACTGGAAATGTACTGAGAGAAGAGAATATTTGCAGCTCAGGGTTGAATTGTGGGTTCCTTGATGCTCTCTGAGCTTGGTGGTTTTTTGGGCTTGGTGGCTTGGTGGAGCACTGATGATGTTACCTACTGTGGTAATGAAATGTCTGTAAGAAAACCACTAGCCCAGAGAACACCAAGGAACCCACAGATTGGAAATATAATGTGAAACCTTTTCTGCCTCTAATCTCACAAAAGCGCCAAAGCTTTTTATTTTCATGTTCATGCCACCTACATTTTTTAGGAAGCTTAACAGCTGTAGCAGAACTAAAAGACTTGGTGGAAACCAGAGCGGGACAGGTACATAAAGCACTCACAAATGGTAAGTTTGAAAGAAAATTAACTGAGGAGAAACCCAACTTGTCAAAATGGGGTGGCATTGAGTCCCAGAAAATTTAGGTTAACAACTACTCAGATGTTTTTCTTTTTAAATAGGCAGTCAAATAGTAAATCGATGAAGATTTTTCTGGCAGGGAACCCATTCTGTAGAGGAGAGATGTAAGCCAATTTAATTTCTGGAATATAGAAAGTGGCTTGGCAGAAGCAATTCACCTTGGACTGAATTTGGATCCCCTTTGTGTAAATTATTCTGACTGCTTGTGTCGCTTCATTCAAAGAACATAGACTAACACAGTTGGAAGGGACCTTGGAGGTCTTCTAGTCCAACCCCCTGCTCGAGCATTTACCCCTATACCATTTCAGACAAGTGGCTGTCCAGTCTCTTCTTAAAACCTTCCAGCGATGGGGCATCCACAGCTTCTGAAGGCAAGGCATTCCACCGTTTAATTTTTCTCACTATTAAGTAATTTCTCTGTAGTTCTAGGTTGCTTCTCTCCTGATTATTTTCCATCCATTGTTTTGATGGAAAGTGGATTCTTATTAAAGGCACAGCTCCATCCATATTCTTAAGATTGTTTTGCTGATATGTTTTCCTAAAGCTGGTCACTCATATGTAAAATCTTTATTTAGTTTAGATTTTAAACTGTTTAGACCTTAGGAAAGCTCTTTAAGAAACAAAAAATTGGGTTCAGAAGGAAGTCCTCTACTATGGCTTCAGTAGCCGAGTTCTTCAAATGCCAGGACAAAAAGGCATGTATAATGCTTTGTTAATGTACAGTTTCTGAATGGGAAATGGTCAAGTGTCCAAGATGACACTTCCTTTTGCTGAATACTATCTAGCATTTATCAATTATATTTATAAGCTTGATGTGTTACTGTCATTCACTTGCTATTTGTAATTGTAGAGGCTTCCATGCCAATTAAGTAGACTGGAACAGTTGAAATAAAAGCTGTATTAGTAATTTTAACAATCAAAACTTACATCGCAAAAATAATGCAGTAGGATTAATTCATGATGCACTTAAAAAAGTTTTCAGATATAAAACGCTTTGGCCATCAGATCACAATACAAGAGGTTGGGGTAATAATAGACCTTTTTGACAAGGTGATCCATAACATGGTTGCTATCCATTTCTGCTATTGGCCATTCTCCATTTCTACGGGATATCCAATGCATGGCTTTAGTTGGCGACAAATTACAATGGTTGTGGAACATCTCCCCCACCTCACCCCTTCCTCTATTTTATGGTCTATTCCTGTAGACAAAAGTTGCCTTTTCAGTTTCACTTACCCAAACTGTTTCCCTGGGCAAAACACACACATTTTTGAGCTTCAGTTACCCTTGGTATTTTTTTAACACTTTCAGGTTATTGGTGTGTGTCCATGCAGAGACCATGCAACCTTTCTTAGTAAGACAGCAAACACCTGCCAAATGGGGAACATGAAAGCCTAATGGTATTTAGGAATTTGCAGCCAAATTGTTCCCCAATGATGTGGAATCTCATTGTGGTACAGAGGAAATGACTGCTTTAGTTTTAACTTAAACAACTCCAGCTTGATCTTAGCCTATTAATCAAGTGATTTGTTTATTTTGGAATCGTGAATCCTTGGCTTGACATAATTCTGATTTCTGTATTTTGAATTTCAGCTATCATTTCTGACAGCTGTATAAACTAGGTCTGTACAGAGATTCAAATCCAAGGGCAAACACGATGCAGACCAAGCGTGCATACAGCCTATGTAACATCAGTCAAGAAGGACTTTTAAAGCAGCTGTGTCTTTTCCTTGAATGCCTTCTACATCTGACCTGGATTTCTGGGGGGAAATAAAATATTTGGTTTCAGATATTTCCAGAGAAGTCATGTTCACGCACACATTCCAAAATAGATTTTCCCCTTCGCATCCATTCCTCTGCAAAACCCTAACAAAACATGTTTATCAAGTGCTAAGCAATTTATAAATACGTTGCCTTTCACCTCCCAGCTTGGAATACATCAATAATTGTGCAATGTTCCTTTTTGAGCTTCCACCAGTATTTCGCAAACTGTTTAAGTAAAACAGAAAGCAACCAGTTTTCAGCGAGAGGCTGCCAAGAAAGCATTTAATCTCAGTTTTCCAGGGATGATCCCAATTGTAGTTTCAGATGGGTTGGAAGAGGTTTTTCCCAATTTAGCTCTTGTTTCTATTTATTATCTGAAAAGCCTGCTAGGCTGGTTGTGGAGATCTGGGCAGTGACCAAAAATACTAGTCATTCCTAGAAGAACTTAAACCACTTAAAAAAGAAGTTGCATATGAAACTCTCTTGGCTTGCAAAATCTTGGCTGTTCTGGAAAGTTTTTGAAACGTCAGTGCTGCAGAGAGGACAGTGCCAGGACTATTATATGAATTATACCTTTTACCGTAATTATGTATTGAATTTCGGTTAATGTGTGCTACGGTTAGTCCAGCATTGTTTGCAGCTGTTACTTTTGTACACCCCTTAGAGCGGGGGTGTCAAACTCATGGCACGTGGGCCAGATGCGTTATGTGCTGGCCCTGCCCTCCCGGTTTAGCGAAGGGGGAAAAAGTCCCGATACGTCATGTGATGCCGCCATGACGACGTGAGTTTGACACCCGTGCCTTAGAGTGACCTTGATTAAAGCAGTACATAAATTCACAACTAATACATGGAACTGTTGGCTGTTTATGCTCACCGATAAAAAGTTTCCCTGCATCTGGTTTCCTTTCCCAGGAAGGAACTGGCGGGATAAAAGATCAAAACTTTTTGTCTCTTTTGGTGGGCTTCGGCCTGCTTTTGATGTTAGCATTGAAGGAATGTGATTTGTGACAAAATGTAGATAGTCCTCGATTTATAACCACAATTGGGACCAGAATCTATATCTATAAAACAGAAGTGTGGGGGTATATGTGTGTGTGTGTGCTCTATGTGCTCCTACACGGCGCAACCAATCTTGCCCAAACTTTGTACATACATACCTTGCCCTTCTAAGATCAGCACTGGGGGGGGGGTCACGAATGCAGACGAGAGGTCTGTGCCCCCCAAAAAAGCTGCTGAATTGCAGGGGCGGGCAGGCAGCGGGCGGGCGGTGGGCAGACGGCCGACCACCTCAGCTTTGGGGCGGAGGCGCCGGCAGTGACGGGACGATATACCCGGCCGAAGCCGGGTAATCAACTAGTTTCCTATATTAAGCAAGGCAAGTTGTTAAGTGAGTCACACTCTATTTTATGTCCCTTTTGGCCACAATGGTTGAGCTAATCGCTGCTGTTGTTCAGTGAATGAGATGGTCACTAAGTGAATCCAGCTTTGCTGGATTCCAAATGGCAATCACATGACCTTGGGATGCTGCAACCGTCCTAAATACATGCCAGTTGCCAAGCCCCTGGATTTTGATCATGTGACCATGGGGAGTGCTGTGACGGTCATAAGTTTGAGAACCAGTTGTAAATCACTTTTTTTTAGCACCCTTCTAACTTTGAATGGTCGCTAAATAAATTGTTGTAAGTTGAGGACGAGCTACATTGCAGTATGGAGTCCTCTATTCTCTCTTCCAGAATATTCGTTGCCCTCTCCAGTTGCTTAAATTCCTTTCTGATAGTTTTCTGGAGTTCTCTCTCAAGACTTTATCCATCTGTATATGTAGGTACCCCATGTTTCTTAGAAAATAAGACAGGGTCCAATTTTCTTTTGACCCCCGAAATAAACGCTTGACCTTATTTTTTTTGAGGTGCAGGAGGATCACCTCCTTAAGTCCCCGCAAAAAAAAATTAGGCTTGGGCTTATTTTTGAGGTGGGTCGTATTGTCGGAGAAACAGGGTATATGTGTGTATACACATTCCCACATACTCAAGAAGCATGTTGTTTTGGATATAGAAGGACTTTGGATCTAGAAGGAGATGGTTTGAAGTCACCAGGCTAGAAAGCAAGAGACCATGAGTTCAAATCTCACCTTAGCCACGAAAGCCAGTTGGATGACCTTGGGCCAGTTACTATCCCTGAGCCCAATTCACCTCACAGAATGGTTGTTGTGGGGGAAATAGGAGGAACATATGTTGGATATGTTCACTTCCTTGAGTTATTTGTAAATATAATAAAGGTGGGATATAAATAAATATAAAATAATAATCTCCTCAGAATTGTTTGTTATTAGCAAGCACAGTCTCTGAAAAAGCAGACTTCTCATCACATAAGTCTCAGCCTTCTCCTTATTGGTTGAAAAGCCATGTAAGACAGACATCTTCCTTTGCTGAAACTGTCTTTCTCAGTAACTTCATGTTTGTGGGCTTTTTCCATTGCAAACTACATGGTTCCTCTCTCCACATGTTAAGAATGTAAGAATATAAGCAACGCCTTGCTGGATTGGATCCCTGTTCTCACAATGGCCAGCCAACCACCCAACGAAAACTACCCATCCGATTCCCCAGGACTTCCATTTTGCATTTAAATGACCATTAGTTTTCATCCTTTGGTTAAAATGAGCCAACAGTATTTTTTTTTTAAAGCAACGTTTTAATTATTTCATTGAATCCCACTCTTCCTTCAGGCAGCTATAAGAAGAAACTTTCCAAGTAGGATAAAGGATGCTTGGGAACAGTCTTAAGGTTTTTTTGGAACTTTATATATAGCCGCTTGGTAACATTTGATTAAAGTTGTTCATGTTGTTTACTTGCTTGTTTAAAATATGTGGACGCTTTCTCTTTCCAAGTACTGTTTCAATCAACCCTTTAAAAGGGCAGCCAAACTTATATACGCAAAAATAAACAAACAACAAACAGATTTTGTAAAACGCCCTATTTACAAAAGCTCTTCCTAAGGTTTACGTCACAATATTTTTTGTTGGAAAGCTGGAACGCTTCTGGGTCATTGTATTGCAACATTACCTACCTCCGAAACTCAATATGGAGCAGATTATCTATTGCATTGCAGCTTCTCCCATATTCAACCAGAATATGTAAGAAAAGTAAGCAAAATTTTCATTGTTATCGTTGGACCTAAAGCTGGGAAAAGCTGACTTTAATGTAAAATTGTTGCTTTCTCCTGTCTGTATCGCTGGGTCAAAAATTCACTTTTGAGCAATTTTGAGCATTTATCTGAGAAAGAAATGGCCTACTCTTGAAAATACATTTCCCTACAGTGCTGTCTAAAAATATCACCACTAGCATTTTTTCCCCATTCTTTGCCTAAATGAATAAGCATAAGAGCCATCTCATTCTTGAAAAATTGACTGAGTTTAATTGACTATTATTTCCTTCCTATGAAAACTCGGAGGTTGCATTTTCTGTCGTCTGTAGCATTCAAGTGCAGATCAACAAGACCCCTTATAGATTAGAATATTAGAAGCAATATTAGAACCGACAGATTCACTTTTCCTGGTTTTAGAAGCTCGTCTGATGCTTCGGCAACTGAGAATATAATAAGAAAATTGTGTGCATTAAACGTCATAGGAAGATAATAACTTGAGAGACCCAGTGGATGTTTTTCTTTCTAAAAATAAGAATGTGGCAATCAATACATGTTGTTTTCAGTGGTCGCGGAGGCCTGGTGTAAAAGTCAGAACAATCGTATGCAACTTGAGTTCAGGTTACTGTTGTGATGACTCATGCTTAGAACAAAGTAAGCATGATAGGATTTAGTCTTGTTCATTAACCTTGCGTTTTCATCCTGTACTACATTATTTGCACAATCTTTTAATTCCTATAAATGCTTTGGGGAGGTGGGCTCTGATAGTTCTTTGATATTTATTTATTTATTTATTTGTTTGTTTGTTTGTTTGTTTGTTGGAACTTCTATGCCACCCCATTCCCAGAGGACTCCGGGCGGCTCACAACATACAGGTGATCCTTGACTTGATAT
>JANHJO010000003.1:68891-81763 GCA_032468235.1 Pseudoxyrhopus heterurus
GAGATGAGCACCGCCCCCTAGAGTCGGAAACGACTAGCACAGATGTGCGAGGGGAACCTTTACCTTTACCTTTAATTTATCATTTGGTAATTAGGATAGATATGGTAGAAAGAGCAATATGATATTACTTTAGAAAGGTCAAAGTATATGTGTACTTTTAACTGCTGTGAAAAAATATCAGAAGCCACTTCTTTATTGTCTATTCTCCTTTAGCTTTTTTTTCCTTTTTCTGATTTTGTTTTCTTTTTTCTTTCTTACTTTCTATCAGTTTGAGTTGGCGTTTATTTTCTTGTTTAAATATTTTAATAATGAACTTATTTAATTAATATAGGGCACTAGCTTCTCTCTCACCCTTCTTTCCATCCGTCTGTCTCTCTCAACTTCAAAAGAAAACTAATCCAGTTTGACATTTTTTTCCCATTTTTCGTCTGCACAATGTATGTTCTAGCAAAAAAAAAAATCAAGTATTTTGAAAACATTCTTCAATAAATTAAATAATATATTTAAAGTGTGGGGTCCAAATTAGATAATATCATCAGTACTTAGTTTGAAACATTTGCAAGAAATCCACCAAGCTCAGAGAGCACCAAGGACGCCACATTTCAACTCCGAGCTACAAATAATCTCTTCTATCAATATATTTAAAAACAAACAAGATACTCTATTTCATGGCTTTTATGAAGGGTTCTATTCATTTATGGATCAATAAATAAACTATTTTATTAAATTAATATTAATCTGAGTTATAATTTTTTTTAAAAAAAAAAATCTGATTTTCAGTTTTTGCTATTCACAAGGCTTTTGTACATTCACCTATTATTGTAGTTTTACAATAATAATGTAATTTCCCTGAAATTCTTCTTTCATGACATATATTTCTATAAGGTAGACCTTTTGTACTTAAAATTACACGATGCGACTCCTTTTTGAAAAACAATGTTGGAATTATTTGCATTTTCTTTATAGAAATATTTAAAAACTCATGTATTTCTTTGGACCCATCTTGAAATCAGTGGGCAGAATCTGCCTGAAGAAAAGTACAAAACAGCAGATCCTACTTGGAGTTTCAAGAATCCCTTGGAAGTCCATTGTAGATTAATTTCATAGCCCTAATTTAGTAACTTCCCCATGGTAAATGTGACTTTTATCACCACAATTTGTCCAGTCCTGGTTTAAATCTGCTTATGTATTGATTTATTTGATTCATCTTTTGTTCAGAAGCTCAAGGTTTCATTTCCTGTACTCTCTCTTTTTCCACTTTCCCCACAATATTCCTGTGAAAAAGATTAGGATGAGAGTTACTACCCAAAGTAATTCAGTGACTTGGTGTAGATTTGGGTCTCAGCAGTACCCCTTAACCATTATGCCAAACTGGCTAATTAGGACTTTCAATGAAAGATTATCCATTACAACTGATGGATAAACATGTTAGTTTGTAGAAGTTGTATTTAGTAGCTTTCAGCATTGAAGATGCAATGAAGACACTGAACTTCTAATGTTTATAGAATAATCATATCTTTATTAAAAATTAATTATGATCTCTAATACAAAAGAAGACATAATATTTAAAATCAATGTCAAAGCAGATATTAGCTGTATATTCAACAAAAAAGCAAAGATGAGAAGATGCAAATGAAAAACATTTAGAGTACAAATTGTCTGCATTTATAGAAACAACATGATGAATTTCCTTTACTGGTATATGACTCAATTGTATTTGGCATACATTTTTCTCATTAAGCAGTCTTTTCCAGTATACCCTCTTAGGCCTGTTTTCCCAATCATTACTAATAAATGCCAAGCTTTAACAAATATCTCTGTAAAGTTATAGAATAAGATGCAAAGAAAGTCAAAACATGATGGCTTATATTAGTATTTAGGCTTAAGCCTCTTGTTATTTTAGCAAAACTGTAGAAAAGAAAAATCAATTCTGTATGTCAATACCCTTGTTTTAATTAACCCTCTTCACTCTAGTTATTGATCAGATATAACTTTTAGTTATAGTTGTAAAGGCCTATGTCAATAGCTTCAAGTGAGAACATTAGCTGGTCTCTCAATGCTTTAGCTCATGTCAGAGAGTTCTTCAAAGAAGAATAATTGCTCTTGATGGTTTCATCAGGAAAGGTTTGGATTGAGGAATTAAAGCTTCAATATCAATATGAAGGATTCCTTGAAGAACATTAGGTCCTTATCACAAGACTGTAAGTGTTCTGGCCTGCTGTAATGCTGATAAGGTTGTATTTGAAGAAAGGGGGATGGAACAACACAGATAAACTGAACTATATTCAGAGAAGTGCAACTAGGATAATGAGAAATAGAAAAATAGACTTGTATTAAAGTGATTGAAAAACTGGGTTTAGTCAGGAGAAGAGAAGACTGATGAAAACACTGTTCAAATATCTTACAGGCTGTCATTCTGGGAAGATTTAATCTTCCTCCTCTATTAGGCAGAACAAAAACCCCTGAGTGATCCTCTCTGGACGATGCATTTTTAACTAAAAATTTGGACAAACTTCTTGATGGTAAACACTGTCTCAAAACTGATATAAGCACTTTGTATTCTGTTTCCCTGGAGGTATCCCAACAAACCATGATCTATGCATCTGTTAGGATGTTGAAGTTCTATCCTGCAATAGATGTTGAATTCATCTGAGGATGGACTAGATGTATTCTAAGTTCTTTTCAAAGTCATTAATTTAATGATTCTAGTACTTGCACATACTTACATTGCTTGGATCAATTTTAGCATATCCAAATTGGTTTGATTTGGTGGCTTGTTTAGTCTTGGCTAACAGTAAGATTGTTCAGTTTCTTAATTGGCAAAGATATTTGAGAGGTTACGCCTAACCAAAATGAAGCTTCAGGCAATTTGTCACACCTCTTATCAGTCTTTCTAGATTTATTGCAACTCAAGGTAGAGAAACAGACACCAAGATTAAGCTGGGGATTAGCATTTCTTATGTAGTCAGATTTGACCTTAATAGGAACAGCATCATGTTGTGGTTCTTCTTGCCTCTGGAGAATGCATTTAAATTCCTGACCCAGAATCTAATGCACTTTTTTCACATATACAGTACATTATCAGTGGAAAACCAGGACTGAAATTATCATGAGCTAGTAAGTCTCCTGATTATTATTTTAACTCTCCTTTCCAAGAATAAAACAGACCGGGATAAGCTTAAAGCAGAGAGGGACTGTTCTCTAAGTGTGGACATCTTTCTCTTCCTTTCTTTCCTTTCCTTTCTCTGTACAATCCTGCATTCTTGTGATATTTCTCTCTGGCTGCTCTTTGGAGTAAAGTGGAAACATAAACAGGGAAATGTCTTGCACTGTGATTAATGAATGTGTCGGAATACATGAAACAGCCAAAGTAACAGATTCAAGCCTGTTGAGAACATGAAAGAAGATGAGAAAGAATGTCTCTT
Organism: Pseudoxyrhopus heterurus; assembly: GCA_032468235.1. NCBI lineage: Eukaryota > Metazoa > Chordata > Lepidosauria > Squamata > Pseudoxyrhopus > Pseudoxyrhopus heterurus. The sequence goes on from JANHJO010000003.1 coordinate 72,317, forward strand.
CATTGCCAACGTCATCAAACACTCTGATAGCACCAGAAAAACCAGTGGGGCAAATGGCGATAGCATGCTGGTATTCGCGCCTGAAGTGAGATAAAGGGCCAGAAGGAAATGGGACACTTCTGTACCCTAATGGTGTCACATTAGCAAATACATGAATAAAAAGACAGCATGGATGAAGACGAATACCCTTTGTTAAGGCTCCTAGACATCTCATCTGCAGACCAGTAATTGCAGTCAGAATGGTATTTGGAGACCAATGAAAAATTTGGCAGGAGATTGTTCCCCTCTCCCTCCCACGTAAAAATCCTCTTAAAAAGGGATGTTACACGTAAGGATCAGGAAATCCATTTATCATTTGTCCTGGATGTATGAGATATCCATGCAATATTGCATCTGTTTACCAGATGTGATAACTTGCACATGGTCGCTGAACATTGTAATAATTGGGTTCCTTACATTAAGAAATTTGTCATGATGAAAGTAGCCCTAAAGTGGGATTTAAAACTGGATGAAACAGACACAATAGTAATACTCTGAGTGGTTTTATAAATCATTCCAGTCTCATTGAAACTGACCTGACCTGTATTGTAGCATTGAGGGCAGAGCCTCAAGGGAACACATGCCCCGATCTTCTGGCGTGGTTCATACTTTTCAGCATATTTAATGCCATTACTAAAATCAGACCATCAACATAAGGACATAGATGCATGTCAGTGCATAGATTATCTAGATAGAACATCTTTTTTATGGCAAACTTCTTATTTAATAATTATAGACCTTTGGTTTCACTACCCTTTTCTGTCACAAGTACAAATTTCAAAATATAGATCAGTGTTTCTCAATCTCAGTGACAACACACTGATCGGGGAATTCTGGAAGTTGAAGTCCACAGGTCTTAAGGTCACTGATGTTAAAAAAAATACTTTTTCCTGGATTTGCATGTTTCAAACACTTGTCCTCAGTGAAAGCTCCAAAAACATGGTACTTTTAAGATTTTTTAACCAGCTTTATTATTTTTTATAAATAACTCAAAGTGGCAAACATGCCTAATACCCCTTCCTCCTGAGGTCAGCTGAAAGAGAATGACTGGCCCAAAGTCACCAGGTGGATTTCATGCTTAAGACAGAAGCAGAACTCAGCATGTCCTAGATTTCTAACCTAGTGCCTTAACCACTAGACCAAACTACATGTGATCTTCAAACAAAAAGTGCAGAGCTTTCGTGTATTTGCTTAACATTTTTGTTTCTTGTAAATATTAAAGGTAATAATAATGTTGGATCAAGCATCCCCCATAGTTACAGAAAGCCTATGTGTTGCTGGTCATGTGTATTCCAGTCTAGGGGACATTCATTATGTAATGAAGAAACTAGTTTTAAAACTAAAGAATTCCTTTGTGTTGTGGTTCACTATCTTGCCTTCCTTCAGATACATTGGAAGGTGTTTGCAACCCGAAAATCCATGCCTTATCTTTTTCCCTTTTCCTGAGGCCACTTCTCATGATTTATCCCCATTATTATTTACAGACATATGCTTGCATTTACTGGGCATAAACAGAAACCTGAAATCACAGTGTCTTGATTACTCTGCAGTTGAAATAGACTTGCAATGTACTAAATAACTACATACATGTAATATTTCAGACACTACCTATTTACTATATCTCAGGACATTGGTGAATGCCTTTGAACCAAACTGAAAAAGCAACTTTAAGTTCACAACAATAGCAGCTATAGGGTAGAGTTTAATATATGTTACTATTAAATAGGATATCTTTTGCAAGCAGAAAGAGACGGTGTGTTCTGTTGTAGTTTCAGAAGGGTTATTTGGAAGAGTTTCTGTCCATTGTGATTTTAAATTGCAATGATGAAACATGGGAAGAGATGTGGGTAGGCTGGGAAAATTCAACCGTCCCAAGTTGTTATGAATGAATGTGAATGTGGCTCATCCAGCATTCTATCTGGATTCCAGCATTGGCGGATAGGCATTTTCAGATCAAAGCAAACTTACACATATAAACAGTTTTTAAGTGTAAGTTCAATTTGGGATTTGTCAACCATGACAGAATGTCACTTTAATCTGTCCTTATAACAGGCTGGGTTCCCAGGCAGCCTGTTGTTCAAGTTGCTGGCACATTGTGCATTTTATTTCATCCAACTATGTTCATAATAATAAATAAAACACTGTTTATAAAGGATGGTTATCATCTCCCCTGCAGATCTCTATAGAGTGAAAGGAAGTTGGCATTTTTAAGCACTAATATTTCGTAGTATTATTTCTTATGAACATAACAAAGGCATTATACTGGAGAACTGTTGGTTTCTATGGACTGCTACCCTGTCTGTACCAATCTATTTAAAAAAAAATCCTGTAAAGATGTTTTCAATTAAAAAAAAAACCTGGGTAGCTGCAAAATGGATGTTGTTACTTAGATTTATATAAGGCTTATGAATTGATTTATTCAGTGTTTTACATTGCTATCTATTGAGTGGCAAAAATTTACAATTTTAATGGTAGTTTTGGCTATGTTCCAGGCATTATAAACTTTTACAGTTTTCTTGCTTTCTTGTTTTGATTTCCTTGCTTTGATTTATGGGCACTTTCAACCTTCTGAACTATTATAAAAATGTGCACCATGCTGGAGACTTGAATGCTTATTAATTTCAAATAAGATACAGAATTATGTGACTAATGAGCAAACAACACTTTGAACATATGATTCAAAAGTGGGAGAAATTTGCTTCATAGAATGCTTTTAACAATGGTTCTTTAAAAATAGAAAAGCTGAATGGGAGTGCTCTTATCTCTGTCCTCTCTAAATAATTTGGTTTTATGTGCTGTTTGCGATGGCTTACACATTTGTTAAAAAATAGCTCAAATAAATATTATCTTTTAACTTTAAAAGGTAGAAATGAGTAAAACAGAATTTCCAGTGAAGGAGATGTAACAAAAAAAAAAACCACTCTAATAACATACTAGGATTAAAGTAAGTTTCATACTAGAAAGCTGGAACACATTTTCTAAAGCTTACAGAGCTTAATCACTTCTGTCTTCAGCAAACAAATTATTGAAGCTGCAGAAATTATTGTTATGAGCTGCCGGTTTTGGCCATATCATCTTTCATTTGTGAGATCCTTGAATAATGGCTTTGGATGGGTGGTTGATGCTTTCTCCAGAAATAAGAAGAGGGTGGGGAAAGTGACTAATCCCTTCCAGCAAAGGATTTCTTTTAAAAAATGGGTGTGCATGTATGTACCTGCACCAGAAAGAGAAAATCAGAAGTAAAACCTATTATGTCTCAAACAGGGAGAAAGATGGAAATGCTGAAATTCTACATTGGACTTCTGGAAACATTTTTCCAATGATCTTATGTCAGACAGAGAATCTACATTTTCCATTTGTAACTATATCTTGCCTTCACTCCAGGAGAAAAGGACATCATAATATATTCTCTGTTTCATCCTCCCAACCACACTGGAAGACAGCTAAGATATAGAAGCAAATCAAACAAAATGTCTTTATGGTTTATGGGACATTTACACACGCACTTTTGAAATCCTAGCCCAGTGCTGGGACACCAGAACTTCATATTTGCCTCACCCCAAAACTGCACTCTAAAATGTAAACAAAACAGTTCTGATATTGTAGGGTTCTTCAATATTTAAATTTTGTTTGCTTACAAATGAACAGTGGGAATAGAAAGAGGAGGTACCTGGGACACAAACTTCTCCAATTTCTACCATAATTCCCTCTAAACTCCAACTCTGAGCCTAAAAGCACAGGGATGATCTAGGGATTTTTTTTTACAGAATTAGAGTGGATGAGAGATTTTTAAAGGACCTCCACTCTAGTCCACAAATTAACCTCTCTTACAAAATCAATGACTTCTTTTTGCCACATTGCCATGTTACCTCCAAGGTCAGAAAGCTGAAGTTTATCTATTCACCCCTCCAATATTATTTGCCCACCCCTTCACTTAATTCAATCTTACACTGACCACTGGTAGAAGCCATTTTTTTATTAGATTGCTTAAGTTCATAGATTTTCTTCAGATATGCTAATGCATGACAATGATAATTTTATCCACTTTAGAGGAAAAGTGATAAACGTTTCCTCTGCCTTCAGAGCATGATATTGTATCTCAGGATTCATATTATACATAAAAGGGTTGATTTGTTCCCTTTGAAGTTCCACCAGCTTTTTAAAATAAGCTCAGCTGCTGAGCATCTACTTTGAATTATTTGGTGGGAGGTAGGAAGGGAGACATAAACAGAATCTGAAAGTCTGCAGAAATGTGGCAAGGCGAAATTATGACCCCAGAAAATGCAGACCATAAACAACCTTGCTTTCGTGAGTCCTAAGGAAATGGAATAAAGTGTAAATGCAAATGGCATTATCGAGTGCTTTGCGTTTATATAAAAATCGTTGGGTCTTTCAAATGACCCCCCTAAATAAAGAAGATATGTAAGCCACCAGGGCACAGTTAATAGATTATGAAAGAGAAGCCAAAGGGAAAACAGAGTACTAGGCTGATCCATAAAGCAGCAAAGTCCATGTTGCTTAATTAACATCATCCCTCCCAGCTCTCCCCTCAAAAAAAGACCCCTTCACATATTTTTCAAGATAATAATGGCAGGATTTTTACAAAGACTGAAGTGATTAAAATAACCAATGCTGGCTCATTTGTTGCAAGTTCAAACTAATAAACTCTAGTAATAAGACATTACCCTCTTCAATTATAGAATACACTGCCTCTTTCTGTTGGGGGAAAGGAGTCTCTGTAGGCCTGTAAATTTTCTCTAAAGAATCATTTCTTCTCCACAGGCCTCTCTTTGAATTTTTTCCGACTTCTTATGTTAGAGGAAGTTGCTTTTAATTTTATTGTTCAGTGCTATATGAAATCAAATGAGTTTTGCTACTGAGAATCTTCTGTGCCATTGAGGGGTACGGAAAGATTGCATATTTCCTGTCATTATGGAAAATTATAATGGTGCATATAGCAGTTGCCAGGAATGGCTAATTTAGCTCTAACAGTGAGGCTAATATCCTTTTTTATAGCAGGTTGTTCTTCAAATTCCTTTAAAAATTGTTTGCTACTTTTTTTTCAAATCAGGGGAAAGGATTAGAATTAGAATATCATGGAGTGAGCCACTGAAATGAACAGACTTGACTCACTGCTGAATAATTTGTATCTCCAAGGTGACCTACTTGGTTCAGCAAGAGGCCACTTGATTTGACTCGGCAGAGCAATTTGGGCAGCCTCAAACTGCTTCAGGCCCCTGCTGCTCAAGAGGTTGTCTCTCAAGTTTTTTCTCCAATGCTAGCCAAATTGTGCCCAGGCTGGATAGCTTCAGAATTGCCCACAGTGTGTGCCCAATCTTTCCATTCAGGAAGAATTTCACATTATGGAGTTTTTGGCAAGAGGTTTGGAGGAAGTAAGCAACACATCCTTCACAGCCACTGATCTTTTCTGGACCTTCCTATTTGAAAAGTGTTCCAAAAAAACTAGTCCTTGTTTCTGCCAAACCACTTGACTCTTCATCTGGTGGGGGTGGTGCATTTAGGGTTGCTGATCTCTTCCAGTCTCTTTTCACTCAGTGTTCCTTCAAAAAGTGATGAACGGCATCATCTTTGCAGAATTTGTTAAAGACTTTATCAGGAGCCCTGGAAAAGATTCCAGGTCATCAGCTTGGATGTGTCCTGCAGGGTTACATAGAAAACTGCTGCCCCCAGTCTAGAAAACCTCTGTTAATGCTGAGGACACTCTTGGTCTGCAGTCTGTACCTTGAAGCATTTGGAATAATGTAATTGTGAAATAGCATAATAGTAGAAAGCAGGACTAACCTGTTTCCTGGTCATCTGCAGTTGGCCATTTTTGCCTAATCCAAGAAAGGAAAGTGCTATTTTGGAAGTAGTTCCTTCCATGATTTCTTGCTGCTGTGCCTTTTTTTTTTAAAGAAAAAAAATCATTTAGTTTGGGTTATGCTAGAGGGGAATTTGGGAGGGAGACAGAGGAAGAAAACTAGATGATATAAACATCTACAAGAACCATCTCATTCTTGTTACAGCATCATAATTGATTGAACGATTTGCTGGTTGAACAAATTGCTTTACTTATAATGGCTCTGCATACACAAATCTGGACAGCACTATCTTCCAAACAAGTCACAATAAAGGCAGGTTAAGGATCAGTAGTGATGTCAGCAAAAGTCATGATAGTATAATTCTTTGCTAGCCCTTAACCACAGATGTACTATTTCAGCTACACTATTACAGACATGAGGTCATAATGACTGCTCTAGCTGCTGGCTGTAGTCCAGGTAAATTGCACTACAATATTGTGACTAGTGGTTCTGGATCTATTGCTTCCAAAGACCATTTGAATTTGTTCGTGCCATATAAACCATTGCACGACGTAGATTGTACCTGGTCATCAATTTCATTGGGAGCTTCATCATTGCTGATGTCAGAATCAGTGGCAGAATCATCATCCATTACAAAATTTTCATTGTAATCCAATTCCACTTCACTCAGATCACTCTGTTTCTTCATACCATGTTAGAACAGTTTCTTAGAAGTTTGGATCACCAAATCACACTCTTTTCGGCAGAAAATGTGGCCCTGACATTTAAAAAAAATACATTTATTAAGATCTGCAGTCAAAATGACCACAACTCAAATTCAAACGCCACTACAGAAAACACCAAATAACTCACGCAAGTGTGATGCTGCATACATTCTTATTGTCAGGAAAACAAAAGCTATTCGCAACCGAAATGGTCCATTTCTAAAAATAGGGGTGTTCCGAACATTTTGGAAAACTGTTGTGGTCACTATGACCGCGGGTCTGTGGTCATGTGCTAGTTCAAGAATGAGTGGTTTTCATTTTAACTTAGTAAGAGCAAAAGGCTCAAAGTGCAGATTCCACCAATGAGAACAATAGGGGAAAAGATCACTAAAATCATAAGATAACAATAGAAGATATTGCATTTTCTGACTAAATAGACATACAGACATTGGTAATTTTTTTTTCCCATCATGTGGAACATTCTTCTTTTTTAAAATCAATATTGTAATCTGCATTATTGTAAGATTGCACAGAGATTGGTTTTAAGATATATTTAGATTACTAGTGCTATTTCCTTGAATGTCATTTGAGACCTTTAGGATATGGTCAGCTGATGTAGGTTTGTATGAGAAATTCCAAGCTCATTTAAGTCTTTAGATAACTTTATTTTCATGCATATTCCTCAGAGCTGAACTTTTTTTTTAAATTGTTGAACTTTCCAAAGATCCATCACACAAATCTGACTCCAACATATTCCTGTTCAACATGTAAATTGATGTGTCAATGGGACAACAGCTTGACATTTTTCTGACAGGATTTTATAATTCATACATTTTAATAAGCATATCTAGAAAAAAACAGAATTCAAAAAATGCTAAAACCAAACAGTAAAAATAAAACATGGGTAAAATATTTGTTGGATCTCTACTGAACTGCTATTATTCCAAAAGCAAAAAAAAAAAATGATTGTGGCATTTCATTAATGCCAAAGAACTTGTAAAGATTCAGTGGCTTTTAGTTTTCCCATCTCACTGAAGTGATAGGCTTCAGTTCTGACTCCTGTGATATAACAGCAGAGTGCTTTTTGCCTTCCCTCGAGGCTACCCAGATGTTCATTATATCATGCTGCTGAATGTAAAAGGTTTATCTGGAAGAAAGGAATTTTTTCCAGTCAAGATTGAATCCTGGCATCTCCAGATTTAAAAATTAAGCAATGAAGTCCTTGGTCTGGGATGATATGAGAGACAAGCCCGTATTTTGAATTCATTACCTGAAATATTGAAGGTGGGGTAGGGCATGAGGCTACTGATCTTTTATTCCATACTACTCCCTTTCACCTGCATTTAGAAGGCAGTATATCTAGTCTCCAGTTGCAGAAATCTGGCAGAGATTCAATTAAAAACTTTCTTATATTTTTCCTTTTCCAAATATAACTTGAACAAGTGAAATAAATATATTGCTAAGTTATTAAAAGGGTAGCATCCAAGAGATACAAAAGATGAATAAATATATATTTTCTTGAATAGTTTGTGTGTGTGTGTGTTTTATATGTGCACATTAAACGATTCAAACAGGTTGTTCCTGAAATGAAGCATATGTCCAGTGCACATTCATCATAGGAAATTACAGAAACTCTGATTTCATGGTGTTGGCTTGATATCTTGGCACTTACAGATGACAGAGTCTTCAGAAATACCAAAGTTTTTTTTTTCTTACTGGAAATCTTGTCAGTGAAGTGATAGAAAACCAACATACAAATAGATAGCATTTTCAGTTTCCTAGCCTTAAGTATCAAAGGACATATGATGCTCTTACTTTGTACAACTGTTCATTTTATTCCTTGTTTCACCTTCAGGAGGTTTGTGTGAAACTTCTCATTCAGAGAACATTCACTTTTGATATACCTGGTGGCAGTAACAGTGTTGTATTCATGTGATCCATGGAACTGAAAGGGGCATTGATTCAAATTAGGACATGGGTTTAGACAGGTCCTCCAGGCAATGGTAGGATCCAGGAGTTCCTTTCCAGAAGTGCTATTTTTAGCTGCAGAGTGTAGATATTCATAGCATTCATCAAACAACAATGCAGTTTGCAGCCTGGGTGGCTTTTTTATTTTTGCTAAACACCAGGGGATAATAACTACTTTTGATTAATGCCAGATGCCATTGAGCCAGGCTGCTCCCTGATCCAAGCAGAAAAGAGTCTGGACATTTAGCATCTATTTTTTTTCCCTTCTCTGTTTGTACATGCGTGCCTTTCCCCCATCAGCTCAAAATTGTGTACTATTTCTTTCCTTAACTATAAATTGCAAACAACTTCATGCCTTTCGGAATGAAAACAAACCATTTCTGCTCCCATTCTATGCCTTGCAAAGTTGAGATATATGAGTAGCACTTTAGCCTTTCCGGAATTGAGAGAAAGCGAGAAGTGAAAATAACTGCCCGAGAGAGGAGGGAGAACATTGTTCCTCTCCAACAACTACAGCAAAATTAAAATGATACCATGTATCATTTCTCCTCAGGATGAAAGAGCAGGCAAGGCATATTCCCAATTATATCAGACAGCACCATTTTCAAAGAGCACAATATTGCCGTCTGCAAAGTGATGGTTAGGTCAATAGCTACATTAACAGTGACAAAAAGGCACCTACAACATAAGTTGCCATATGAGCTTCTCCTCTTTATTTTCTAGCTAGCCATGCCAGCTCGTAGATACACCATTCAATCCCCAAGGTAATTTTTTCCATTTTTCCCCTCAGTGCTTATTTTATGTTTTGTACTTATAAGCTTGCTCAGTCTTTACTGAACTATTTTTGGAGAACTTACATTACTTCCTTCCCAACCTAAAAATATCTTCTTTTTCCTACCAATTCTATCTTTCTC